>WNWK01010827.1:0-68091 GCA_009830355.1 Cherax destructor | reverse complement strand
CAGTGTGTGAGTATTGTCCAGTGTGTGAGTATTGTCCAGTGTGTGAGTATTGTCCAGTGTGAGTATTGTCCAGTGTGTGAGTATTGTCCAGTGTGTGAGTATTGTCCAGTGTGTGAGTATTGTCCAGTGTGTGAGTATTGTCCAGTGTGTGAGTATTGGTGTGTTCTTCAGCCTCACTTTCTATCAAGAGACCTTGAACCTTCTCTTCAGTTGCTCGCACTTACTCTCTCTCTGCGTCATCTTCCCTTGCTCATCCTCCCTTTTACTTTTATTGCTCTTTTGCGTTCTTCCTTCTTTTGTACCTCTTCAAACGCTGATGGTTTTAACTTGGCCATTGCTGCTTTGAATTGTGTGTGTACTCACCTAGTTGTAGTTGCAGGGGTCGATTCACAGCTCCTGGCCCTGCCTCTTCGCTGGCCGCTACTAAGTCACTCTTCCCGCTCCATGAGCTTTATCATACCTCTTCTTAAAGCTATGTATGGCTCCTGCCTCCACTATATCACTTCCCAGACTATTCCACTTCCTGACAACTCTGTGACTGAAGAAATACTTCCTAACATCCCTTTGACTCATCTGAGTCTTCAACTTCCAACTGTGATCCCTTGTTGCTGTGTCCCATCTCTGGAACATCCTCTCTCTGTCCACCTTGTCTATTCCTCTCAGTATTTTGTATGTCGTTATCCCCACTATCTCTCCTGTCCTCCAGTGTCGTCAGGTCGATTTCTCTTAACCTCTCCTCGTAGGACATACCCCTTAGCTCAGGGAGCAGTCTAGTTGTAAACCTTTGCACTTTCTCTAGTTTCCTTACATGCTTGGCTAGGTGTGGTTTCCAAACTGGTGCTGCATTCTCCAGTATGGGCCTAACATAAACAGTGTACAGGGTCCTGAACGATTCTTTATTAAGATGTCAGAATGCTGTTCTTAGGTTTGCTAGGCGCCCGTATACTGCAGCAGTTATTTGGTTGATGTGCGCCTCAGGAGGTGTGCTCGGTGTTATACTCACCCCAAGATCCTTTTCCTTGAGCGAGGTTTGTAGTCTCTGCCTCCCCCCTAGGCTGTACTCCGTCTTCGGTCTTCTTTGCCCTTCCCCAATCTTCATGACTTTGCACTTGGTGGGGTTGAACTCCAGGAGCCAGTTGCTGGACCAGGCCTGCAGCCTGTCCAGATCCCTTTGTAGTTCTGCCTGATCCTCGTCTGATTGAATTCTTCGGATCAACTTTACATCATCTGCAAACAGAGACACTTCGGAGTCTATTCCTTCCGTCATGTCGTTCACAAATACCAGGAACAGCACCGGTCCTAGGACTGACCCCTGTGGAACCCCACTCGTCACCGGCGCCCACTCTGACGTCTCGCCACGTACCATAATTCGCTGTTGTCTTCTTGACAGGTATTCCTTGATCCAGTGTAGTGCCTTCCCTGTTACCCCTGCCTGGTCCTCCAGCTTCTGCACTAGTCTCTTGTGTGGAATTGTGTCAAACGCCTTATTACAGTCCCCTTCTTACAGGCCCCTCTCTCTCCTGTCTTACTGTCACCCTGTCATAAAACTCCAGGAGGTTTGTGACACAGGATTTCCCGTCCCTGAAACCATGCTGGCTGTCTTTGATAAGCTCATTCCTTTCTAGGTGCTTCACCACTCTTCTCCTGATGATCTTCTCCATGACTTTGCATACTATATATGTCAGTGACACTGGTCTGTAGTTGAGTGCTTCGTGTCTGCCTTTTTTTTTTTTTTTAAATTGAGACTATATTTGCTGTCTTCCATACCTCAGGTAGTCGCCCTGTTTCTATAGATGAGTTGAAGATTGTTGTTAGTGGTACACATAACGCCTCTGCTCCCTCTCTCAGGACCCACGGAGAGATGTTATCCGGCCCCATTGCCTTTGAGGTATCTAACTCACTTAGCAGCCTTTTCATTTCTTCGTTCGGTTGTATGTATTGTGTCCAACACTTGAAGGTGTACCCCACCTCGCCATCTTTCTGGGGTCTCTTTTGTCTCATCTGTGATCTCCCCTCCTCAGCCTTATTACCTGGTCCTTGACTGTCGTTTTCCTCCTGATGTGGCTGTACAACAGCTTCGGGTCAGATTTAACTTTCGCTGCTATGTCATTTTCGTACTGCCGTTGGTCCTCCCTTCTTACCTGTGCATATTCGTTTCTGGCTCTACGACTACTTTCCTTATTCTCCTGGGTCCTTTGCCTTCTGTACTTCTTCCATTCTCTAGCGCACTTGGTTTTGGCCTCTATACGCCTTTGGGTGAACCAAGGGCTCATCCTGGCCTTCTCGTTATTTTTGTTACCCTTGGGTACAAACATCTCCTCAGCTTCCTTGCATATTGTTGTCACATTCCATCATCTCGTTTACTGACTTCCCTTCCAGTTCTCTGCCCCACTGGACCCCGTGCAGGAAATTCTTCATGCCTGTGTAGTCGTCCCCTCTCTTGTAGTTTAGTTTCATTCGTCCTGCCCTTCCTGCTTCCCTCTCCTCTTCTAACTCTTACTATGTTATCAATGCTCAGAACCACATGATCACTGGCCCCGAGGGGTCTTTCATATGTGATGTCCTCAATGTCTGCACTACCACAATTGTGTGTGTGTGTGTGTGTGTGTGTGTGTGTGTGTGTGTGTGTGTGTGTGTGTGTGTGTGTGTGTGTGTGTGTGTGTGTGTGTGTGTGTGTGCGGGGGAGGAGATTGTTAGGCCACCATAGTAAACACAGATTTCTGTGTTTACATTCTTCGTGTACTCAGCTGGACGATATGACTGCTGCTGCTGCTGCCTCTGGTTAAGATTTTATCTTCTACACAGCTGATTTGACGACAATTAAGAGGCTGAGGCCCAAATGCTTAAGAGAGCTTGTAGACGCTTGTCTTGTGGTGAGTGAGGCAGATGTGATGTAGCCTAAACTGTATACAACTGCCCCTCTATCTCTTCATCACATCCTCCTTCCATCTATCCATCCACGGTATACATACTTCCATCCTCCCCTCTCTCTCCCCCCCTAAACACACACACATACCCTAGTAATGGAAGACCTTTTAAGGTAAACACTGCATACTGCTTGACACTCTTGGGTTATTGTAATAAACAACGTTATCAGTGGTGTCACACAAGGTAACTAGCAAGTGAATAACAGCAAACATATGGGTATCGTATGGCCAACTTTTAGTTAAGAAACAGTTCCTTCCCTCCTCCACTGTACACCTACTTCGTGTGAGTCACAAGCACATTTTCCTCTGAAGTAATTAGCGTAAGAAAAGTTTTTGCTGCCTGATTAGCACAAGAAACCATCACACAACAATTATATGGTAATCAGTAAGACGATCTGGGCCCCTTGTAAGATGATGTGGGCCCCTTGTAAGATGATGTGGGCCCCTTGTAAGATGATGTGGGCCCCTTGTAAGATCAAAGCTCCTTGTAAGGTGCTGGGAACTCCTTGTGAGACTAAGCTGGCTGCTCTTCTCTTACAAAATAACACTACCTACACACTTGAGTATATTAAAGTACTTTGATTACAAGTATATCCTAACTTAGGGAGATACGAAGGTTGGTGTGTCTAAGTTACCAACGACGTTGAGTGCTAACACCTACACCTATAATACGCATGATTAATAAACACATATATAACTCACACAAACATCTCAGTAATTTACTATTAACAAAGGCCACCCGACACTACAACTTACCCTCATTTTACTAGCTTAATGGTTCCTGTGAAGCACAGTGTCAGTTTTTAACCAGTCTTGCAAATCTACAAATATGTTATTTATTTTCCCCATTAGTGATGGGCAAAGTTATCTATTCATCACATTTTGTTGTGACTTATGACCAGTAATTTGAAATGAATTATGGATGTGATTTATGTAATTCAACAATTGTATTTTGAATTGTTTTGATTGCGCTATGATTTTTTTTAAATACGATAGTAAACTAGTCACGATTCCATTAAGTTGATAATGTCAAGAACGTTATTGTTCACGACTCTGAATAACCAAACCGTTCTGGTGTTATTTTGATCATACAATTTAATAAATGTAATATTATCCTGTGTATCCTTACTCCAGGTATCGTGGACTGCAATATACGACCAGGCATATTTGCTGGTGTGGATAGATATGATTTGTGAACTTACTGCAACTATTTTGTAATATTTCAAATGTTTACACCTTTAATAGTATATCCTTCTCTTTAAAGTTTGCTTATTGATTTGTTAAACAATATCAGTAGGACTTAGAAATTACTTCCATATTAACAAAGGACAAAATTCAAACCTTCGAATTACCCTAAAATATTCATAACATTCTCAGAGAAACCTTGAAGTGATCGTGTATGTATTGTGGAACCTCTTGTGTGATTCTTATATTCTTGTTTAGTATTCACTATAAGAAGCACCGGTGCAACTCTAGGCTTCACAACCATCACCTTCACACATTTGTCTCCAAGGCACCCACATTAAACTATAAATTATTTCCCAAAATTGCACGAATTCTACGTATGTTAAACCATTATGTATACTATTAATACATGACTTCCTGAGTGAGAGGGAAGGAAGGGAGAGGGAGGCGGCTAAGCTAGCTAAACTCTCACTCCAGGAATTAATTCATTGCACAGAAAAACTGATCGCAATTTTAACTGATTATACTAAAGGCTCTCTTTAGCAGCTGTACTGTATAATCTACACCCACCCACACACACACACACACACACACACACACACACACACTATATATATATATATATATATATATATATATATATATATATATATATATATATGGAGAGAATATTTTGAGGATTTGTTAAATGTTGATGAAGACAGGGAAGCTGTGATTTCGTGTGTAGGGCAAGGAGGAATAACATCTTGTAGGAGTGTGGAAGAGCCAGTTGTGGGTGTAGGGGAAGTTCGTGAGGCAGTGGGTAGAATGAAAGGGGGTAAGGCAGCTGGGATTGATGGGATAAAGATATAAATGTTAAAAGCAGGTGGGGATATAATTTTGGAGTGGTTGGTGCTATTATTTAATAAATGTATGGAAGAGGGTAAGGTACCTAGGGATTGGCAGAGAGCGTGTATTGTTCCTTTGTATAAAGGCAAAGGGGACAAAAGAGAGTGCAAAAATTATAGGGGAATAAGTCTGTTGAGTGTACCTGGTAAAGTGTATGGTAGAGTTATTATTGAAAGAATTAAGAGTAAAACAGAAAGCAGGATAGCAGATGAACAAGGGGGCTTTAGGAAAGGTAGGGGGTGTGTAGACCAAGTGTTTACAGTGAAACATATAGGTGAACAGTATTTGGATAAGGGTAAAGATGTTTTTGTGGCATTTATGGATTTGGAAAAGGCGTATGATAGGGTAGATAGGGGGGCAATGTGGCAGATGTTGCAGGTGTATGGAATAGGAGGAAGGTTACTGAAAGCAGTGAAGAGTTTTTATGAGGATAGTGAGGCTCAGGTTAGAGTGTGTAGGAGGGAAGGGGACTATTTCCCAGTAAAAGTGGGCCTTAGACAAGGATGTGTGATGTCACCGTGGTTGTTCAATATATTTATAGATGGGGTTGTAAGAGAAGTGAATGCGAGGGTCTTGGCAAGAGGTGTTGGGCTAAAAGATAAAGAAGCAAATACAAAGTGGGAGTTGTCACAGTTGCTTTTTGCTGATGACACTGTGCTTTGGGAGATTCTGAAGAGAAGCTGCAGAGGTTGGTGGATGAATTTGGTAGGGTGTGTAAAAGAAGAAAATTGAAAGTGAATATAGGAAAGAGTAAGGTGATGAGGATAACAAAAGAATAGGTGACGAAAGATTGGATATCAGATTGGAGGGAGAGAGTATGGAGGAGGTGAATGTATTCAGATATTTGGGAGTGGACATGTCGGCGGATGGGTCTATGAAGGATGAGGTGAATCATAGAATTGATGAGGGAAAAGGGTGAGTGGAGCACTTCGGAGTCTGTGGAGACAAAGAACCTTGTCCATGGAAGTAAAGAGGGAATGTATGAGAGTATAGTTATACCAACGCTCTTATATGGGTGTGAAGCATGGGTGATGAATGTTGCAACGAGGAGAAGGCTGGAGGCAGTGGAGATGTCATGTCTGAGGTCAATGTGTGGTGTGAATATAATGCAGAGAATTCGGAGTTTGGAAATTAGGAGGAGGTGCGGGATTACCAAAACGATTGTCCAGAGAGCTGAGGAGGGGTTGTTGAGGTGGTTTGGACATGTAGAGAGAATGGAACGAGACAGAGTGACTTCGAGAGTGTATAAATCTGTAGTGGAGGAAGGCGGGGTAGGGGTCGGCCTAGGAAAGGTTGGAGGGAGGGTAAAGGAAGTTTTGTGTGCGAGGGCTTGGATTTCCAGCAAGCAAGTGTGAGCGTATTTGATAGGAGTGAATGGAGGCATATGGTTTTAATACTTGACGTGCTGTTGGAGTGTGAGCAAAGTAACATTTATGAAGGGATTCAGGAAACCGGCAGGCCGGACTTGAGTTCTGGAGATGGGAAGTACAGTGCCGGCACTCTGAAGGAGGGTGTAAATGTTGCAGTTTTATAACTGTAGTGTAAAGCACCCTTCTGGCAAGACAGTGATGGAGTGAATGATGATGAAAGTTTTTCTTTTCGGGCCACCCTGCCTTGGTGGGAATCGGCCGATGTGTTAATAAAAAAAAATATATATATATATATATATATATATATATATATATATATATATATATATATATATATATATATATATATATATATATATATACGTATATATATATATATAAAGTCATAAAATTAAATGAAACTAAGGTGTTCAACTGAGTGGTAAGGTAAGTAACTGGCATGCGTTCGTAAGGTGGGACACAACACTGGACCTCAGGTGACAAGGCAGAGGATCCACGTTCTTGACCAAACAGCAATATTATATTAATTAGTGAATACTCATTGGAAGTTCAGTTTCAGAAAGGAGTACAGTGCTTCAATATATTACGTAGCTTCTCTCAAGAGTAACCTGATCTTGTTAAAGTCATCGTAATCCTATAAAAGTGTTCTTAAGCCAGCCTAAATTTAGTCACAATTATTTAGCCTTGAAGGACTATTTATTTCGTGTTTTGAGACTGATGTTTGTGAAATCTCTGGAACAGTAAATTTACACTTAATTTGCTAGACAAAATTATTTGCTTTATATGAAAGGAGTGAAAGCGCTTCCTAAAAAAAAAAAACCGCTATAAATAGTTTGGTTGAGAAGGACGGTTGAAGAAATGACGTCAATTTTTAGTGGATATTATTGATGGGTAAAGCGATGCAGTCTCACGTGGAGGCTACGGTAGGAATAACTGAGAGTAGCACCGACACATACGACTATACCAGCTTCCTACTGCAGGCCAATATGAAACAATGATTTTCCATAGCACGGTGAGAATGCAACCAATGATTTGAACAACTGATAGTATTCTGATACTGAACGATTTCCAAAATGTATTCATTGTGTGTTCAGGAGAAGTAATCCCAGAAAATATTAGAGAGGATGTATTCCAGTAGATCGTGTGGCCTCTCCCCCCCACCCTTCCAAAGTCAAGTGCTTCTGGCATGTGCACACATCAGGTGGCACTGTCTCTCTCAACATCAAGTAACCTTGTCTTCCCTACATCAAGGTCAACATAAAACATGTTTACTGTTTTAATCGTCAGACCATGACTTTCTTCCTGGACTCTTTAGTATGCTAATGTCAGACCTAATGTTTCTTTTGTTTTTACTGTATATAATTAAGCCAATTTCTCTAAATGCAATAATGCATAACGGAGAAACTATTTTAAATTCAATAATACATAAAGACGAGGCTTTTTACTGTGAACACTAAAGTGGGGAGCAGCCAGAAGACAGTAGAAACGTCACCCCAAAAATAAACTTTCACATTCAACTATCACCCATTTTTTTTTCCAAAACTGAGTACATAAGTAGTGTGCTGCTACCTTATTGTTTATGATGTTTACATAGAACTGGAGTTAGTTATGTTTCTCATATTCCATCACCCAGGATGCGTCACATCCTCGTACGTGGTATTGAAATGTTTGAACCTGAGTTGAGAGACTTCTGTAAGAAAATTAAGATATCGTCAAGAATATCATAGTATAACAGTTGCCTTGCCGGGTATACTTATAATACTGGTATACTTCAATATATCCACTTTATAGTGCTGGTATACTTCAATATATCCACCTTATAGTACTGGTATACTTCAATATCACTTTATAGTACTGGTATACTTCAATATATTCATCTTCTAGCGCTTGTGGTTATACTGTTAGTGTTAGTGTGTCATAGGCTGTGGTGGTGTTAGTGTGTGATAGACTGTGGTGGTGTTAGTGTGTGATAGGCTGTGGTGGTGTTAGTGTGTGATAGGCTGTGGTGGTGTTAGTGTGTGATAGGCTGTGGTGGTGTTAGTGTGTGATAGACTGTGGTGGTGTTAGTGTGTGATAGGCTGTGGTGGTGTTAGTGTGTGATAGGCTGTGGTGGTGTTAGTGTGTGATAGACTGTGGTGGTGTTAGTGTGATAGACTGTGGTGGTGTTAGTGTGTGATAGACTGTGGTGGTGTTAGTGTGTGATAGGCTGTGGTGGTGTTAGTGTGTGATAGACTGTGGTGGTGTTAGTGTGTGATAGACTGTGGTGGTGTTAGTGTGTGGTAGACTGTGGTGGTGTTAGTGTGTGGTAGACTGTGGTGGTGTTAGTGTGTGGTAGACTGTAGTGGGGTTAGTGTGTGATAGACTGTGGTGGTGTTAGTGTGTGGTAGACTGTGGTGGTGTTAGTGTGTGGTAGACTGTGGTGGCGTTAGTGTGTGATAGACTGTGGTGGTGTTAGTGTGTGATAGACTGTGGTGGTGTTAGTGTGTGATAGACTGTGGTGGTGTTAGTGTGTGATAGACTGTGGTGGTGTCAGTGTGTGGTAGACTGTAGTGGTGTTAGTGTGTGGTAGACTGTGGTGGTGTTAGTGTGTGATAGACTGTGGTGGTGTTAGTGTGTGATAGACTGTGGTGGTGTTAGTGTGTGATAGACTGTGGTGGTGTTAGTGTGTGGTAGACTGTGGTGGTGTTAGTGTGTGATAGACTGTGGTGGTGTTAGTGTGTGATAGACTGTGGTGGTGTTAGTGTGTGATAGACTGTGGTGGTGTTAGTGTGTGATAGACTGTGGTGGTGTTAGTGTGTGATAGACTGTGGTGGTGTCAGTGTGTGGTAGACTGTGGTGGTGTCAGTGTGTGGTAGACTGTAGTGGTGTTAGTGTGTGGTAGACTGTAGTGGTGTTAGTGTGTGATAGACTGTGGTGGTGTCAGTGTGTGGTAGACTGTAGTGGTGTTAGTGTGTGATAGACTGTGGTGGTGTCAGTGTGTGGTAGACTGTAGTGGTGTCAGTGTGTGGTAGACTGTAGTGGTGTTAGTGTGTGATAGACTGTGGTGGTGTCAGTGTGTGGTAGACTGTGGTGGTGTTAGTGTGTGGTAGACTGTGGTGGTGTCAGTGTGTGGTAGACTGTGGTGGTGTTAGTGTGTGATAGACTGTGGTGGTGTCAGTGTGTGGTAGACTGTGGTGGTGTTAGTGTGTGGTAGACTGTGGTGGTGTTAGTGTGTGGTAGACTGTGGTGGTGTTAGTGTGTGATAGACTGTGGTGGTGTCAGTGTGTGGTAGACTGTAGTGGTGTCAGTGTGTGGTAGACTGTAGTGGTGTTAGTGTGTGGTAGACTGTGGTGGTGTCAGTGTGTGGTAGACTGTGGTGGTGTTAGTGTGTGGTAGACTGTGGTGGTGTTAGTGTGTGATAGACTGTGGTGGTGTTAGTGTGTGGTAGACTGTGGTGGTGTTAGTGTGTGGTAGACTGTGGTGGTGTCAGTGTGTGGTAGACTGTGGTGGTGTTAGTGTGTGGTAGACTGTGGTGGTGTCAGTGTGTGGTAGACTGTGGTGGTGTTAGTGTGTGGTAGACTGTGGTGGTGTCAGTGTGTGATAGACTGTGGTGGTGTTAGTGTGTGATAGACTGTGGTGGTGTCAGTGTGTGGTAGACTGTGGTGGTGTCAGTGTGTGATAGACTGTGGTGGTGTCAGTGTGTGATAGACTGTGGTGGTGTCAGTGTGTGGTAGACTGTGGTGGTGTTAGTGTGTGATAGACTGTGGTGGTGTCAGTGTGTGGTAGACTGTGGTGGTGTCAGTGTGTGATAGACTGTGGTGGTGTCAGTGTGTGATAGACTGTGGTGGTGTCAGTGTGTGATAGACTGTGGTGGTGTTAGTGTGTGGTAGACTGTGGTGGTGTCAGTGTGTGGTAGACTGTGGTGGTGTCAGTGTGTGGTAGACTGTGGTGGTGTTAGTGTGTGGTAGACTGTAGTGGTGTTAGTGTGTGGTAGACTGTGGTGGTGTTAGTGTGTGGTAGACTGTGGTGGTGTTAGTGTGTGGTAGACTGTAGTGGTGTTAGTGTGTGGTAGACTGTAGTGGTGTTAGTGTGTGGTAGACTGTGGTGGTGTCAGTGTGTGATAGACTGTGGTGGTGTCAGTGTGTGGTAGACTGTGGTGGTGTCAGTGTGTGGTAGACTGTGGTGGTGTCAGTGTGTGGTAGACTGTAGTGGTGTCAGTGTGCAGTGATGTGTGGAGAGAGCATAGTGGTGTAATGGAGCTTTGGAAGGTGTAGTGGGTGTAGTGGTGGTGCAGGAAACACATGCAGTGTACCTGCTCTTGTTAATCTGACTCACACTGATCAGGATGCGCAGGGGTGAGGTGGGGAGGCGGGGTAGGTGAGGCTTTCACGAGAACACCAGAGAAGGAGAGGAGGACAGGAAGCAAGTGATTGTGGGAGTGAGATAGTGGCGTGGATGAGAAAGAGAGAGCGAGCGAGCAAGAGCAAATATAAAAGGAATGTCGTGGAGAGTACAAGAGTCACTGGAGTAAACAAGTGGTGAGGAACTTACGTGTCAAGCATCAAGTATACCCTTCTACCTGACCTCTCCTGCCTTACGTCACTATACTTAGTTACCACTAATGTGAGAAAGCTTTTAATTAGGCCTCGTACAGAACTTTAATCTCCTACAATGGTTTTATAAAATAAATTATGTAAAATTTAACTCATGTTAAGGCAATAAATTCCAGGAATGCGACCTACTTTCATCTGGCTCCTTGGCGTTGTATAGCTAAATACACAAAATAGTTAAATATTTCACTTTGTCAGAGAGATATATATATGCTCATTTATTCTCTACCATTATTGTTATTAGTAAAACTCACTCAACACAAAAACGAACATAGATGATGAATATTGCAATAATTATAATAATGTATCAAATTAGTGTTAGGAAACATAGGTGTGTATCGGCGTTGCCAGTTGGTTAATTTCAGCGAGAAGTCGCCACGTCTTCGTTATATACCACATTGAACAAGTTTTATATTATACATGTAAATACTTCCATGACTAGAAGGTTGTATTGTGTCGCTCCTGCTCGTCTTACTAATACATGAGTGTTGTATTACTTGTGTAATCTTTGTTTAATGTAGAATTAGATGTGTTAGTGTTTGTGGCACTCACTGACACAACTCCGAACCTACTCTCCTAAATTATTATACCATTAAAACCTATTAAGAAACAGAAAAGTAAAGATGTGAGTATCTGAATTTAAGTAGAAGTTGACTAAGCGAGAATATCAACTGAAGCTTAGTCTACCACTGACAGCATTGTGATATAAATAATTGAAGTATCATTGTATCAGAATCACAAAGGGTCAGAACTGAAATATTAGTTTTTAACTATTATAATTAGCTTTAAAGTATCATGCAGTTAGCATCAATTGTGGGTACAGAACTTGAGGGCAAGAATCACCTTAAGTGGCGACCATGTCTGCATGGTCCCAGTCTGCTTGAAGACTTCCACCAGTATAGACCAAGTGACGCTAAACATTAGTGTACTAGACAGTATTATTGTTTTTGGGGTCATTCTGACCAGTGACTTGTCCACGCCAGACCAACAAGACCACATCTTCCTGGAAGGAAAATTCACAACAACGTAAGAACTTGTTCAAAATATATTTCCTGAGGATAAGTGCTCGAAGGTCATTCTCAAAAGACTCAACTGTAAACTTTAGACAACAGATGAAGGAATACGTACTTGGAGGTAGGTGGAAAAACCAGTTTTACTACTGACTCCCATAACATTTGGCAGTTTTTCCCGGAGAAACCATCTGGGGGGAAAACGTCATCGTCCTGTCATAAGTGTGCGAAACGGAAACCTCTTAAACGTTTTACACTGGCAAGATTGCTGATCTTTCCATTTTATGAACAAGAAAGATAGGTAAATATTCCAAGCTTCTCCTACAGTATAGGCTTTATTTTTCTCGTCATTTGTCTTGATAGTTATTATTCCTGCAATATTACTATTACAATTTAGGAAGCCAAGTCTGGGAACGGGCCCCGTGGCGATGATTTCCCAAACTGTTAGACAGGGAAATCTTCTAATATCACTTCCTACTACTAATTTACTTCTTACCTAAATAGTTCTTCCATAATAACAAAATACTGTAATCATAGTGGCATATGGTGTGTCATTATTGGAACGTCCTCCTGAATGAAGTTGTAGTATAAGAGCAGCATTGTGGGTTGGTCGCTGATGACATTGATAGTCTTGGGTCACTGGTGAGTCGACAGGAACGGAAGAGTGAGTTGTGTGAAAGGAATCCAGTGTAGAGAAACCTGAACACAGCAGATGACCCCAGCAGCGCTGCCTGCTGCCTACATCACACAGAAATCTTCAGTATTTACAACAGGGAGCTAACTACCACTGCTGAACCATCTTAGTTGCTCTCGTGTTTGTTTCACCTAACATGGTATTGTAACTGAGTTGGTTGCTAATTGTTGCAGCTATAGTATAGACTTTGTTTGCATGTATAGTCATGCTGTGTATATCACGTCTCGGGTTATTCTGGTCTTTAAAGTGCTTTGCAGACCATAATAACCTGAGAGGTAGTGTACAGAACATAACTGCACACGGTAACAAAGTCAATACTGTCGCTGCAATAATTAACAATAAAGTTACAATACCATGTTAGGTGTAAGATTACAAGAGCAACTAAGACATTTATTGCTGCTACGTTTCGCTCTCTATGAGCTTTATCAAACTATTACAAGCAATACAAGGCCGCAGAGGGTATATAAAGTACACGTGGTAATGTACACAAGAGAAGCACTAGAGTAGGCCCTCTGGCCCACGGTGCTGCTGCTGCTGGTGCTGGTAGAGGTGACTTGTAGTCACGTGACGGCGGCCTTCAGCGTTTCAAGGAGTATTCGTGTTAATATTACAGAGATAACGAAGTTGCTTTTGTTGTGTGTAATTATGTGTGAAATATGGTACTTGATGACACTTGTAGATGTGTTCACGTAGACTTGTTCGTAACTTTCATAGTTTCCTTGAAGTATACTTTACCTCAGCCTCCTTATTAAGGGATAATGTAAACCCATTCCTACGTTGACTGCTTCAACGTTCTCCACCTTAGTCTTGCTCAGGTGCTGGATGTACACTGTGTACTCCTTAGTGTTGGATGTACACTGTGTACTCCTTAGTGTTACTGTACTGCTTGTTATACTGACTCTTAGTATTGCCAGCGCTGTGGAAACGTTCATAATAACTTAGCTGCTTACAATGATAGTTTTGTTCAAAATAATAACATGTCTGCTGGGAATGATTGTTCAAAGTAATAACATGTCTGCTGGGAATGATTGTTCAAAGTAATAACATGTCTGATGGGAATGATTGTTCAAAGTAATAACACGTCTGCTGGGAATGATTGTTCAAAGTAATAACATGTCTGCTGGGAATGATTGTTCAAAATAATAACATGGCTGCTGGGAATGATTGTTCAAAGTAATAACATGTCTGCTGGGAATGATTGTTCAAAGTAATAACATGTCTGCTGGGAATGATTGTTCAAAGTAATAACATGTCTGCTGGGAATGATTGTTCAAAGTAATAACATGTCTGCTGGGAATGATTGTTCAAAGTAATAACACGTCTGCTGGGAATGATTGTTCAAAGTAATAACATGTCTGCTGGGAATGATTGTTCAAAATAATAACATGTCTGCTGGGAATGATTGTTCAAAGTAATAACATGTCTGCTGGGAATGATTGTTCAAAGTAATAACATGTCTGCTGGGAATGATTGTTCAAAGTAATAACATGTCTGCTGGGAATGATTGTTCAAAGTAATAACATGTCTGCTGGGAATGATTGTTCAAAGTAATAACATGTCTGCTGGGAATGATTGTTCAAAGTAATAACATGTCTGCTGGGAATGATTGTTCAAAATGGAGTCAGTTTAAAGTTTGGATGAAGGCAGGAGGCTGTAGGTAAGATAAGATTTTGTTCGGATTTTTAACCCCGGAGGGTTAATCACCCAGGATAACCCAAGAAAGTCAGTGCGTCATTGAGGGACTGTCTGTCTTATTTCCATTGTGATCCTCAATTTTGTCCCCCAGGATGCAACCCACACCAGGCGACTAACGTCCAGGTACCTACTTGCTTTCTAAGTGAACGGGATAGTAGTTGTAGGGAAACGCCCATTGTTTCCATTCTTATCGGGGATTGAACCACGAACGCAGCGTGTGAAGCGAGAGCATTGCCTACCAGGCCACGGGCCCCCGTAGGTAAGGTTTACTTTATGTAGCAGCAGTCAGTCTTGGTTAAGAAGCTCCGGAGGACTACAAATGCGGTGTAATCTCAAGACAAAGCAGATAATGATGTGTTGTATAGTTATATTATCTTCGGTAGAGGTAGACTCCAGGTAGAGGTAGACTCCAGGTAGAGGTAGACTCCAGGTAGAGGTAGACTCCAGGTAGAGGTAGACTCCAGGTAGAGGTAGACTCCAGGTAGAGGTAGACTCCAGGTAGAGGTAGACTCCAGGTAGAGGTAGACTCCAGGTAGAGGTGTGTAAGGTCATGTTTTGTTTGTAGTCTTCCTGTGGACTTTCAATTTTAAAACGTTACCTTTATAAAGAACAAAAAGTCACAATACCCTGACTGAACAATAACCAGCACACACGACCAGTTAATGACTGAACAATAACCAGCACACACGACCAGTTAATGACTGAACAATAACCAGCACACACGACCAGTTAATGACTGAACAATAACCAGCACACACGACCAGTTAATGACTGAACAATAACCAGCACACACGACCAGTTAATGACTGAACAATAACCAGCACACACGACCAGTTAATGACTGAACAATAACCAGCACACACGACCAGTTAATGACTGAACAATAACCAGCACACACGACCAGTTAATGACTGAACAATAACCAGCACACACGACCAGTTAATGACTGAACAATAACCAGCACACACGACCAGTTAATGGTGCGAGTCAGAACTTAAAGTTGTCATAACTTTGTTTCTACTATTTGTGGGTTGTGTATTGTTATCTTTATGGCTGAAGACATCGAGAAATGGTAAACTATCAGATACTGATCTCTCAGAAAGGAAGTGAATTGTCAGTTGATCTTGACCTTCGCTTTAGCTTGTGCATGACACAAGGTTTGTGAGTGTTTATGAGGATGTTGTTCACCCCCCTCACTCATCACCAGCATGATGGGGCAATCCAGGTTACTTTACCCTGACGGTGTTTTGTCCCTTCAACTTCCCTTCAACTGCCCCTTCCCTTCCCATATCCAGACGCTGGCTCATTTATGAGTTCCACATGTTTGTGTACGTGTTCCTGCAGGCAAGCAGGCTAAACTAGTCTCCTGGTCTCACAAAACTGGTCTGGCGGCTAGTTTTTAGGCATCATCTTTCGGCTGTTGAGTATATTCTTACAGTGATAAGCCAGCGAAGGTCGAGATGTGTTTGGAGTCACGGGTGTGTATGTGTCTTGAGATATATATATATATATATATATATATATATATATATATATATATATATATATATATATATATATATATATATATATAATATATAATGTAACACTAACACAATTGCAACGTACCTCACTCTGGGCTCGACGTTACCAGCTATCACAGCTATGAGTTTCAAAGAAATTCGTCAGAGTTCTTGTAATTTAAACATCCGTTGCCTGACCCTCTAGACTCCCTCGAGTGTAAGGCTACAATACGCACGTGTGTCTCAGTTGCTTCATGAGCCCAGAAAGGTACCCTATATATATTAGATGAGGTCCAGCTCTAGTATATGTACACACACATACACATGAGGAGAATCAAATCGGATGAGGACCAAGCAGGACTTCAAAGAGACCTGGACAAGCTTGACATCTGGTCTAGCAACTGGCTTCTCGAATTTAATCCCACCAAATGCAAAGTCATGAAGATCGGTGAAAAAAGATGACCGCTGACAGAGTACAGGCTAGGCGGACAAAGGCTACAAACCTCGTCAAAGGAGAAAGACCTTGGGATGAGTATAACACCAAGCACGTCTCCGGAAACACACATCAACCAGATAACTGCGGCAGCATATGGGCGACTGACAAACCTAAGATTAGCGTTCCGTTACCTTAACAAGGAATCGTTCAAGACACTGTACACCGTGTACGTCAGGCCCATACTGGAGTATGCAGCACCAGTCTGGAACCCACACCTGGTCAAGCACGTCAATAAATTAGAGAAAGTGCAAAGGTTTGCGACAAGGCTAGTTCCACAACTCAGGGGTCTGTCCTATGAAGAAAGGTTGAGGGAAATAGGACTAACAACACTGGAGGACATGATAACGACATACAAAATACTGCAGGGAATCGACAAGGTAGTGACATAGTGGCAGGATGTTCCAGAGAGGGAACACAGAAACAAGAGGGCAGAATTGGAAGGTGAAGACTCAGATGAGTTAAAGGGATGTTAGGAAGTATTTCTTCAGCCATAGAGTAGTCAGGAAGGGGAATAGTCTAGCAAACGATATAGTGGAGTCAGGAACCATACATAGCTTTAAGACAAGGTATGATAAAGCTCATGGAGCAGGGAGAGAAGAGACCCAGTAGCGGACAACGAAGATACGGGGCCAGGAGCTGAGTATCGACCCCTGCAACCACAATTAGGTGAGTACACTGTAGACAGCCTATGCCGTCTGCCCAGTTGAATTTATAATTCGCGGGCGCTATAAGCCTGACCCCAGGTGGCATAAGGTGGGCAGCTCAGGCTTGCCCTACCATGATCCTCTCTCACTTGTCGGCCTCTTCTCCTAGGATCAACATCTGCCCTCCACGGCCTGGCTTTCGTCCAAGCCTCACTCTGCCCGCTGTGAACCCATTAGATTATTCAATAAATCCGAGAGTAGTCAAGAGGCAGTGTTCCTTGTAGCTCTACGTTACCCAGCAAGTAATCGCTATGCAAGACTCGGCACACAAGACCTGTTAAAACAACACACACACTGGAGCTGTGACTCGGGGCCAGGAGCTATGAATCGACACCTGCAACCACAACTAGGTGAGTACACACACACACGACCATGATAGACCTCACATATATCTTGAAAGACTAATAAAAGCTTCTTAAAGTTTCTGAAGGCAGTTCTGAGAATAGTTAAACCTCACTTGTGTTGCAGATGTTATGAGACTAATGTGAACCTCTGGCAACATGTTGAGTGTAATGTTGACTCCAAGATCTCTCTCCTTCATCGAAACTTGCAATCTTTTGCTTCTCAAGCCGTGGTCATAGTGGGCCAGTGTTAACTTCTCTGTTGTTGGATGAATCTTATTAGAGGCCAGCTGGCCTCTGAGTTTTAGCACTCACTCGCCATAGATTCAATCCCCACCCGTTCCCTGATTTGCATGTATGTAAGTGTGTGTGTGTGTATGTTGGAGTGCAGAACTACGCACTGATGTCCCCGTTGTCATTAAGGATTGCAGTACTACGCATGTGTGTACACGAATTACACTTACATGAGAGTACACATCTGATACCTTCAGGGAATACTAAGTTAACTTACACAAACTATTACAGTGTCAACAATGCAAAGCAACCACTGGCGGGTATTAACGACCATTGGCTGGTATTAACGAACACTGGCGGGTATTAACGAACACTGGTGGGTATTAACGAACACTGGCGGGTATTAACGATCACTGGCGGGTATTAACGATCACTGGCGGGTATTAACGATCACTGGCGGGTATTAACGAACACTGGTGGGTATTAACGATCACTGGCGGGTATTAACGATCACTGGCGGGTATTAACGATCACTGGCGGGTATTAACGATCACTGGCGGGTATTAACGAACACTGGCGGGTATTAACGATCACTGGCGGGTATTAACGATCACTGGCGGGTATTAACGATCACTGGCGGGTATTAACGATCACTGGCGGGTATTAACGATCACTGGCGGGTATTAACGAACACTGGTGGGTATTAACGATCACTGGCGGGTATTAACGATCACTGGCGGGTATTAACGATCACTGGCGGGTATTAACGATCACTGGCGGGTATTAACGATCACTGGCGGGTATTAACGATCACTGGCGGGTATTAACGATCACTGGCGGGTATTAACGAACACTGGTGGGTATTAACGATCACTGGCGGGTATTAACGATCACTGGCGGGTATTAACGATCACTGGCGGGTATTAACGATCACTGGCGGGTATTAACGAACACTGGCGGGTATTAACGATCACTGGCGGGTAATAACGAACACTGGTGGGTATTAACGAACACTGGCGGGTATTAACGATCACTGGCGGGTATTAACGAACACTGGTGGGTATTAACGAACACTGGTGGGTATTAACGAACACTGGTGGGTATTAACGATCACTGGCGGGTATTAACGAACACTGGTGGGTATTAACGATCACTGGCGGGTATTAACGAACACTGGCGGGTATTAACGAACACTGGCGGGTATTAACGATCACTGGCGGGTATTAACGAACACTGGTGGGTATTAACGAACACTGGCGGGTATTAACGAACACTGGTGGGTATTAACGAACACTGGCGGGTATTAACGATCACTGGCGGGTATTAACGAACACTGGTGGGTATTAACGATCACTGGCGGGTATTAACGAACACTGGTGGGTATTAACGAACACTGGTGGGTATTAATGATAACTGGCGGGTATTAACGACCGCTGGTGGGTATTAACGAACACTGGTGGGTATTAACGAACACTGGCGGGTATTAACGAACACTGGTGGGTATTAACGAACACTGGCGGGTATTAACGATCACTGGTGGGTATTAACGATCACTGGCGGGTATTAACGAACACTGGTGGGTATTAACGAACACTGGTGGGTATTAATGATAACTAGCGGGTATTAACGATCACTGGTGGGTATTAACGATCACTGGCGGGTATTAACGAACACTGGTGGGTATTAACGAACACTGGTGGGTACTAATGATAACTGGCGGGTATTAACGAACACTGGTGGGTATTAACGAACACTGGCGGGTATTAACGATCACTGGTGGGTATTAACGATCACTGGCGGGTATTAACGAACACTGGTGGGTATTAACGAACACTGGTGGGTATTAATGATAACTGGCGGGTATTAACGACCGCTGGTGGGTATTAACGAACACTGGTGGGTATTAACGAACACTGGTGGGTATTAACGAACACTGGTGGGTATTAACGAACACTGGCGGGTATTAACGATCACTGGTGGATATTAACGATCACTGGCGGGTATTAACGAACACTGGTGGGTATTAACGAACACTGGTGGGTATTAATGATAACTGGCGGGTATTAACGACCGCTGGTGGGTATTAACGAACACTGGTGGGTATTAACGAACACTGGCGGGTATTAATGATCACTGGCGGGTATTAACGACCGCTGGTGGGTATTAACGAGCACTGGTGGGTATTAACGAACACTGGTGGGTATTAACGATCACTGGTAGGTATTAACGATCACTGGCGGGTATTAACGAACACTGGCGGGTATTAACGACCACTAACGGGTATTAACGATCACTGGCGGGTATTAACGAACACTGGTGGGTATTAACGAACACTGGCGGGTATTAACGAACACTGGTGGGTATTAACGACCACTGGTGGGTATTAACGACCACTGGTGGGTATTAACGAACACTGGCGGGTATTAAGGACCACTGGTGGGTATTAACGACCACTGGTGGGTATTAACGAACACTGGCGGGTATTAACGACCACTGGTGGGTATTAACGAACACTGGCGGGTATTAACGACCACTGGTGGGTATTAACGAACACTGGCGGGTATTAACGACCACTAGCAAGTACAACCACTAGCAGGTACTAACAACCACTGGCATGTCACTGGGCTTATTTTACACTTCCTTTCATATCTCTGGCTTCAGTATATTGTTATGTTAGTGTCTACTCTGGGAACTAGGTATCTTCCATCTATATATATTATCAGATGTCCTTGTCTTCATCCAGAGTACAAGTACTTTGAGGCAACACCAGTGGTTAAATGCTTCATTGGTGCTTCGTGCGCAGTAAACGAAACTCTGTTTCCACCTCTGATCACCTCCTGCCTTCAACGAAACTGTCAACAATGAACAATATTATAAACGAGAGAGCACAGGTGTTCTGAACAGTGATACCACTGGTCTTATTTCTCTTGGCTTGAAAGTTATTATGTACTCTGTCATTGTTTCTGGCTCTCGTGGCATATATCTTAATGTATTTTCTAAATGATAGATCATCCAACATTATTATACACAATCTCTTGCATGTTCCTTTCGTTATGTGAGTTGGTTGTGCTGTGTTGTGTCCAGAGCTCCAGCTAAGTTCCTCATTCTTATGTTCCTTTCGTTATGTGAGTTGGTTGTGCTGTGTTGTGTCCAGTGCTCCAGCTAAGTTCCTCATTATTTCCACATCTGAGCAATCCCAATCTATCATCACTGAACACCACTTTACTTTTATTGCTCACTCCAAGATTTTGTTGATATTGGACTGTAAATTTTCTGTGTCATCTACCGAGGTGACTTTTATGCTGATTTTGGTGATATCTTCAAAGTTTGATACGAGGTTGTGGCTACTGTTTTTATGTTGCTAGAGTTAGCGTATCACCTTGTCAGTTACTAGACCCAGCCCACTAACACAACAACAATAACCATCGTAGAGGCTTACAACAATGACAACAATCTTAAAATAAACACGGTATGTATTTTTGTCAGTGCAACGTGACGTTATGTCAGTGTAACGTGACGTGTGTCAGTGCAACGTGACGTGTGTCAGTGCAACGTGACGTTATGTCAGTGTAACGTGACGTGTGTCAGTGCAACGTGACGTGTGTCAGTGCAACGTGACGTTATGTCAGTGTAACGTGACGTGTGTCAGTGCAACGTGACGTGTGTCAGTGTAACGTGACGTTATGTCAGTGTAACGTGACGTGTCAGTGTAACGTGACGTGTGTCAGTGCAACGTGACGTGTGCCAGTGCAACGTGACGTTATGTCAGTGTAACGTGACGTGTCAGTGCAACGTGACGTGTGTCAGTGTAACGTGACGTGTGTCAGTGCAACGTGACGTGTGTCAGTGCAACGTGACGTTGTTAGTGCGACGTGACGTCCTATATGGAGTCAGTAACCTGTGACGTCAAATGCAACACCTCAGTAGTTTAATATACGTCAGTTTAACGTAACCAATAATAACAGGTCTTAAAATTTCTAGCATTCAGACATGCATAAAGGTCAATACGTGTGAAAGTGCCTGTGCTAATTAGAGAGGAGGTTGATGAGAAGAACTAAGAAAACAGCACAACCTCTGCAGGCAACACAAGTCAAACAAAGACGCCTTTTATTGTACAACTTTTGACTGAGAGTTGGGGAGCCAGAGTAGTAGTTGCAGTGATATACAACCCGCCACCAAACAGTATGAAACCTAGAGAGAAATGTGAAGACAATAAAGCAATAGTTGACACATTGTAGCAGAAGCAGCTAGGAGTGCACATAGGCCTAAAGCAAAGCTTCTTATCATGAATGATTTCAGGCATAAAAAAAATACTCTGAGAGAACTGGGACCACATAAAGTACTGGAAATATGACGACGAGATTGAACTCCAGTAACTAGTGCAAAACGCCTGACAGAGATGAAATAGAATACAAGAGCTGCCTTGGCGTTAGTGACCATACAGTACTGAAGTACTTGCAGGAAGTAAAAGCCGAGGGAAGAATGACAAGCGGAGGGGCGTGAAAAGCCCGACTTGAGGAGAGGCACTTCTCAGGGATAAGGGATTTCGTGAATGCAGTGCAGTGGGTAGTGGAACTAGAAGAAAAGTCAGTGGATAAGATGGTGGAGTACCTAGCAGAAGGGAAAATAGCAAAGACAGAGAGAACTCTTGGTTCAGTCAGATATGTTGAGACACGAAAAAGAGAAGCATAAGTGGACAGACGAGTACAGAGAAGTGGATAGCTTAATCAGAAACGAAAATGCAAGGGTTGGAAGTGAGGAAGAAATTCTAAGAAAAGAGGGAAAGTTGGTGGGGAGGCCATCCCGTGTTAACCTGGGACACGAAGAGATCACGGTCAAGGATGCGCTGACTGCTACAGTCACACTGACGCTGCCAACATCACCACCAATGTTGTTATGAATTTGCTTGATGATCAAGGCTTCGAAGTTATCCCCTCACAAGCTTTAAAGGAGAAGAAATTTGTGTTCATCAAAAAGGCTAGACCGTCTGATCACCAAGGAATCAGTGAACAACCTCAAGACCATCATAGAAGGCCAGAATGAGTGGGCTTCATAGAAGGCCAGAATGAGTGGGCTTCATAGAAGACCAGAATGAGTGGGCTTCATAGAAGGCCAGAATGAGTGGGCTTCACAGAAGGCCAGAATGAGTGGGCTTCATAGAAGGCCAGAATGAGTGGGCTTCACAGAAGGCCAGAATGAGTGGGCTTCATAGAAGGCCAGAATGAGTGGGCTTCACAGAAGGCTAGAATGAGTGGGCTTCATAGAAGGCCAGAATGAGTGGGCTTCATAGAAGGCCAGAATGAGTGGGCTTCATAGAAGGCCAGAATGAGTGGGCATCATAGAAGGCCAGAATGAGTGGGCTTCATAGAAGGCCAGAATGAGTGGGCTTCATAGAAGGCCAGAATGAGTGGGCTTCAGTAGATAAGATAACCAACGCCTCCATAATCAAAATTTGCTTCATCGAAGTTTCCATGGCAACTCAAGCACTCGCTGGCGGTGTCAACATCTCATCATACTAATAGGTCTCAACATCTCATCATACTAATAGGTCTCAACATCTCATCATACTAATAGGTCTCAACATCTCATCATACTAATAGGTCTCAACATCTCATCATACTAATAGGTCTCAACATCTCATCATACTAATAGGTCTCAACATCTCATCATACTAATAGGTCTCAACATCTCATCATACTAATAGGTCTCAACATCTCATCATACTAATAGGTCTCAACATCTCATCATACTAATAGGTCTCAACATCTCATCATACTAATAGGTCTCAACATCTCATCATACTAATAGGTCTCAACATCTCATCATACTAATAGGTCTCAACATCTCATCATGCTAATAGGTCTGATGCTGTGATCCTTAAGTGAGTGTGGCCTGACCTGACTAGGTTGGGTCATTAGCTTAAGCAGGTAGGAGAGCTGGACCTGCCTTGCATGGTAATTACATCAACCCTACGATCATCAACTCAGTTACCATCACATTAAGCCGTGCTGGAACTGTTACTCAAAAATTCACTCTGCCAAGCACTGTCCAGAGAAATATTGCCCTGACTGTGGCAACAACCTTTAAAGAATGCGCCTCGTCAACTCAGCCAAAATGCTTAGCTAAAATATAAGAACGACCACAGAACTCTCGCCGCCAGATGACCACTACGAAAAAAGCTGTAAGACCAGAAGAAATAAAACTCTACCAGGACCTATCATAAAAATCTTTAAAAGGGTTCTAAGAAGCAAGATCGCCACTCATCTAGATACCCATCAATTACACAACCCAGGGCAGCACGGGTTTAGAGCAGGTCGCTCCTGTCTGCCCCAACTACTGGACCACTACGACCAGGTTCTAGATGCTCTAGAAGACAAACAGAATGTAGATGGTATATACACAGACTTTGCAAAAGCCTTTGACAAGTGTGACCATGGTGTAATAGCACACAAAATGCGTGATAAAGGAATAACAGGAAAAGTTGGTAGATGGATCTATAATTTCCTAACAAGTAGAACACAAAGAGTAGTAGTCAACAGAGTAAAGTCTGAGGCAGCTAATGTGAAAAGCTCTGTTCCACAAGGCACAGTACTCGCTCCCATCCTGTTCCTCATCCTCATATCGGACATAGACAGGGATATAAGCCACAGTGCCGTGTCTTCCTTTGCAGATGACACCCGAATCTGTATGACAGTGTCCACCGTTGAAGACACTGCAAGACTCCAAGCAGACATAAACAAAATCTTTAAATGGGCTGCAGAAAACAATATGAAGTTCAATGATGAGAAATTTCAATTACTCAGATACGGAAAACGTGAGGAAATTAAAATCTCATCGGAGTACAAAACTAATTCCAACCACACAATAGAGCGAAAAACTAATGTCAAAGACCTGGGAGTGATCATGTCAGAGGATCTCACCTTCAAGGACCATAACACCGTAGCAATCGCATCTGCTAGAAAAATGACAGGATGGATAATGAGAACCTTCAAAACCAGAGATGCAAAGCCCATGTTGACACTTTACAGATCGCTTGTTCTATCTAGGCTGGAATATTGCTGCACACTAACTGCACCTTTCAAGGCGGGTTTAATTGCTGACCTTGAAAATGTGCAGAGAACCTTCACCGCACGCATAAGTGCGATAAACCACCTCAGTTACTGGGAACGCTTGAAGTTCCTAAACCTGTACTCTCTAGAACGCAGGCGGGAGAGATACATTATTATATACACATGGAAAATTCTCGAGGGATTAGTACCAAACTTGCACACAAAAATCACTCCCTACGAAAGCAAAAGACTCGACAGGCGATGTAACATCCCCCCAATGAAGAGCAGGGGTGCCACTAGCACGTTGAGAGACAACAAAATAAGTGTCAGGGGCCCAAGATTGTTCAACTGCCTCCCAGCATACATAAGGGGGATTACCAATAGACCCCTGGCTGTCCTCAAGCAGGCACTGGACAGGCACCTAAAGTCGGTATCTGACCAGCCAGGCTGTGGTTCGTACGTTGGACTGCGTGCGGCCAGCAGTAACAGCCTGGTTGATCAGGCTCTGGTCCAACATGAGGCCTGGTCACAGACCGGGCCGCAGGGGCGTTGACCCCTGGAACTCTCTCCAGGTAAAGTCCAGGTACGCTGCCGTCGTCAAACTGCAAGTTAACACCCGGAAGATTCCTCAAGCCGCCAGACAACCCACCTCTATTTCTACCACTGCTACAGATCCATCCTTCATCTTCCAAGACGGTGTCTTTAAGAAAATCTTCACCTGCCTTGTTTTTGCTCACCGACAGAACGCTCTAAATCCTAGAACATTCAGTGAAGCTGTCAATGTCATCTTCATACTCAACGATCTGCCTGAAATAAAGTTCCCAGAAGTTGACTCCACAAAACTACTAAAGATTATCAAGACAGACTCCTCAGGTGTTAAACCCCAGAAACATCCCTTATGCAGCCATGCCCGCTGCCACTACTCAGCCCACCACATTACCTCCGCCTCCAAACACCAAGAAGTAGTCACGTCAGAATAAATAAATTGAAGTTAACCACACCCCCTGGTCTCAACTGGAAAAATCTACGAATCTGCATTACACGTATCAACACGAGCATCATGTTCGCCAGATACGCCTCTGTTGCCCCATACAGTTTTACAACACAAGTTCAAGGTATTGTGAAACAATTCATCGAGAATTTCGACAACTGTGCACAAGTCATGCACTTGCCGTAATGAGTGTTTACTAAATTCAAGAATGAGTCATTCCAAGTAATACTGTAAATTGAAGTGCTGGCGGAGACGTCAGCCTTACCTTACTACTGCCCTGGCTGTTTCCACGAAGGTGCTTTTCTTCGCCTCTCTATCCTTACCTGACTAAGTTAGTTATGATCATGACCAAATGTCGAGAGTTAGCTTTATGGTGAAGATGGGGAGGTGAGATGGGGGGGACCATCCCAGAAGTGACGGAGACCAAGAGCTTGTGTAGTGATGCAATGTTGACACTGTGACGGAGACCAAGAGTTTGTGTAGTGATGTAATGTTGACACTGTGACGGAGACCAAGAGTTTGTGTAGTGATGTAATGTTGACACTGTGACGGAGACCAAGAGCTTGTGTAGTGATGTAATGTTGACACTGTGACGGAGACCAAGAGTTTGTGTAGTGATGTAATGTTGACACTGTGACGGAGACCAAGAGTTTGTGTAGTGATGTAATGTTGACACTGTGACGGAGACCAAGAGTTTGTGTAGTGATGTAATGTTGACACTGTGACGGAGACCAAGAGCTTGTGTAGTGATGTAATGTTGACACTGTGACGGAGACCAAGAGCTTGTGTAGTGATGTAATGTTGACACTGTGACGGAGACCAAGAGTTTGTGTAGTGATGTAATGTTGACACTGTGACGGAGACCAAGAGTTTGTGTAGTGATGTAATGTTGACACTGTGACGGAGACCAAGAGCTTGTGTAGTGATGTAATGTTGACACTGTGACGGAGACCAAGAGCTTGTGTAGTGATGTAATGTTGACACTGTGACGGAGACCAAGAGTTTGTGTAGTGATGTAATGTTGACACTGTGACGGAGACCAAGAGCTTGTGTAGTGATGTAATGTTGACACTGTGACGGAGACCAAGAGCTTGTGTAGTGATGTAATGTTGACACTGTGACGGAGACCAAGAGCTTGTGTAGTGATGTAATGTTGACACTGTGACGGAGAGAGCACCTACGAGTAATTATAAAGAAGAGTATCATCTGAAAACAATACATAGGTACAGTTGTAAGAAACTTGAATGGTATAGTAGCAAACCTGAGTTAGAAGGAAATAAGACCAGTATTTTAGAACTAAGAATGATTAAGACACAGAAAAGTCAAGATAAGCGTATGTTGAATGTAAGTAGACGTTTGTAAGAATTATCTGTGGTCTAACACTTTCATGAGAGAAAAAAAATGGAGAGGAAAGAAGGAGCATGAGAAAGTACATATCGGGAAGGAAGGAAGGAACTTTTAAATATGGGAAACGTAACAAGACCAAGAAGAGGAGTGAATACCACATGACCCATCTGCCCGAGATACACTAATTAACTGAATCATATTAGTACCGTATGTAAACCTGACACACCTTACAACTGATTCCACGAACTTAACAGTCTTGCAAAACTACGCATAACATTTCAGAGTATGTTGCATAACGCATGTGCTCCACATCTCATGAAACATCTATAAAATATCTAGCAGGTCCAGCTGCTACAACTAGACGAGAGAGGGGGAGAGAGAGAGAGAGAGAGAGAGAGAGAGAGAGAGAGAGAGAGAGAGAGAGAGAGAGAGAGAGAGAGAGAGAGAGAGAGAGAGAGAGAGAGAGGGAGAGAAAAAAGAGAGAAGAAGAGAGAAAGAGAGAGAGAGAGAAGAGAGAGAGAGAGAAGAGAGAGAGAGATGAGATGATGTTAGGAGACTTACTGAAAGAGAAGTAATTGTATGAGAGTAAAGATATACTTAGAGAAAGCAAGATGATGTGTGGGAGTCGGACCTCGTAGTTAAACATCTTCAACTGTACTTCATTAATCAACTTGTCAAACTAATCTTTCAATCCACCAGCACATCCTGCCACACACCTTTCCTCTGTGTGCAGGTGGTTCCTGTAAAGGTGATCCAAGTTCAGGTGATCCCTTTGTTCCGTCCGTATGCACGTGATCCCTGGACATAGGGACCGACTTTGCCCCCTCACCTCATTGCAGCGGCAAGTCTTTGCAACTGCTACAGAACATAAGTAACTGTATAGTATTGACTAGAGCGTTGATCTAGGTGTCCTGCCATGATTCACGTGTGCAGGGTCACCATAAGTCACGTTTATACGTGGGTCACTGTAAGACCTCTTCTTTCCAGTCTGTAGTAATGACATTCCTCATACATAAAAATAGGCGCTCAAATATACTTTGAGGACACCAGGGAGCCTTTGAAAAATAATGTCAATGTGGACAAATTTAAGGTACTCTTTCAGAAGAGGAAATATCCACAGCATCTATAAAAGTTAAGTTCAGTAATGTAAAATTAAATCATACTGGATGGGAAGAGGACTTAGAAGAAATGTGGAGGTGAGACAAGACAGGTTATAATATTATATATATATATATATATATATATATATATATATATATATATATATATATATATATCAATAACTACACTGCACTAGCGGGTCGAACCCATGATGCTTTGGCCCGTCTCATGGTGAGCGAAAACACATGACGCTCTAGACCACTGAACCACACAATCCTTAAGAGTAGCGCATCCAGTAGGACTGAATGTTGTACTCGCTACCCAAGGACATACGATGCGCTCTTAAGGATTGTGTGGTTCAGTGGACTAGAGCATCATGTGCTTTCGCTCACCATGAAGCCGGCCAAAGCATCATGGGTTCGACCCCTGGCTAGTGCAGTTTAGGTATTGATCAATACCACTCCATGGGGAAGTGGAACAGAATTCTTCCTCCGTAAGCCATACGTGTCGTAAGAGGCGACTAAAATGCCGGGAGCAAGGGGCTAGTAACCCCTTCTCCTGTATATATTACTAAATGTAAAAGGAAAACTTTCGTTTTTCCTTTTGGGCCACCCTGCCTCGGTGGCCACCCTGCCTCGGTGGCCACCCTGCCTCGGTGGCCACCCCGCCTCGGTGGCCACCCCGCCTCGGTGGCCACCCTGCCTCGGTGGCCACCCTGCCTCGGTGGCCACCCTGCCTCGGTGGCCACCCTGCCTCGGTGGCCACCCTGCCTCGGTGGGAAACGGCCGACGTGTTGAAAGAAGAATATATATATATATATATATATATATATATATATATATATATATATATATATATTCTATGCATCATTGATAAAGCCTTATTTTAATTCTGCAGCTCGGTTTTGGTTTTTTATTTCAGAATAGATATAAATACGTTGGAAAACAAAAGAGAAAAATAAGGTACTAAACAAATTAAGAATGAACTCTAAACAATTTAAGTTGGATAAATTCACATTTTTGTGTATTAAGTTTGTCTTGGCCAGCACTTTGTGTGGTTGGTATCAGTTGGCCGGGTCACCATCTGGACAAGACCCGGGGCGAGACAGTTCCGGCGAACCTACTACTACTACTACTACTACTACTACTACTACGTATCAGTCTCCACCTTAAGAGTAACAAAAAATACTTGTTAACGTCCTTGTGGCTCGTGTGCGTCATTCCTGCCATCTGTGCTCCCTGGCTCCCTTTATATGTACTCAAGAAAAGCCTCAAACATGCACTATCCATTTTATCTAGTCCTCTGAGTATGTCGTGTGACATAATCATGTCCAGTTCCCTGTTCCTTGCCTGCTACCACCAGAAACAGCAGCAATTGTACGAAAGTAGCATCCATTACAATCACAGTGAGCATCATGGCTGATATAAAGCAAGTCTTCCAGTGCGCTACTGACAACAATATGATGTTCAGTGTGGATAAATTTAAATTATTACGCCATGGAAGAATGGAGGAAATAAAAACAAGATCAGGGTACAAGACAAACTCAAACCTGGGGGTGATAAACTAGCAACTTTATAAAGTGAGGTACAGTAATATTATACAATCAGGGTGATTGACTACTTTATAGAAAACCCCTTATTATGCAAGGCATTTCTGGCAGCCTTAAAACTAAATTATGATTACAAGTATATGGGAATAATAATACATAGTATTTTTATATTGGAGGTATTTAGTAATTCAATAAAAAAGTTATACTTAATGATATATTAAGGATGAAGCTAGGTACAGAAGTTTAAGAAATGATAGATAAGGACAGTGACAAGACAGGTTGAAAGAATTGTTCAGCATAACAAATTGTTATTAAGATCACATTAAGGAAAGGAAGTGTTTTTTAACAGGCCACTGGTTCTCTCTAGGCTGAATATTGCTGTGTACTAACGGCCCCCTTCAAGGCAGGCGCAGTTGCTGAGGTGGAAAATGTACAGAGAACTTTCACAGCTTGTATAAACTCAGTCAAGCACCTAAATTACTGGGAGCGCTTGAAGTCCCGAGAACTGTGCTCCGTAGAACGTTGGCGAGAAAGATACGTCATAATCTACACCTGGAAGATACTGGACGGATTAGTCCCAAACCTGCACACCAAAATTACTACTTATGAACACAAGAGGCTTGGCAGACGGTGCAGGATACCTCCAATGAAAAGCAGAAGAACGATGAGTCTCACTTATCGAGTCTCAACTCAGTGTTAAGGGACCACGACTTTTTAACGCCCTCCCTTCATGAATCAGGGGGATCACCAACACACTGCTATCTTCAGGAGGAAACTTGACAGATTACTCGAAACAGTTCCTGATCAACTGGAGTGTGGTGGATGCATTGGACTGCAGGCGGCGGGCACTAACAGCTTGATCGATCAGACCAGCAAGCAAGAGGCCTGGTCTGGGACCGGGCCGCGGGGGCGGTGACCTCCGGAAGCGACTCCAGGTATCAACGGCAGCACCAGTAGAAGCAGCAGCAGCACCGCCACCACCAACAGAAGGGGTCCTCACTGCCCTCACAACAAAGGCTGCGTGGAGACGTCATCCTAGCTGGGGGTTGCTCAGCCTTGTCAAAATCCGTTAATACTACCCATCTCCCCCTGACACCCTTCCCTCACACCACCACCACGCACTCCACTACCACTGCTATATACACCTCTCTTAATATGCTATAATATGAATGATTATATACACAAATGAGAGTTTGTGTACATTATAGTTGAGTGTATATAAATGTCAAGCAGCAGAGACAAGCAGATTCTTTGTGCAGCTATTGAGGTAAGTTGTAAGACCTACCTACCATGGGCTAACAGGCCTAATGCATTATAAGTAGGACCTGCATAGCCTCGTCCAATAGGTCTACTATAGTGTGAGTGGGCCAGTAGGCCTACAGTAGTGCTCCTCTAGTTTTTGTTTTATGTTCCTTTCTTCTCTTGGCCTGCTTGTCGGAGTCTGCTTATTACAAAGTTCCATACACCAGTATCGTGCGTGCTAGGTATTTTCTGCCATACTCCATCCCAGGGTGGCTTACATGAGGTGATAAAATCTGTCAGCCTCAGCTGGAAGACTTCAGTAAAACGACGAGGATATTGTCAAACATTCCTCAATGAGTTCTTTATTTACGGTTGCTTCAAAATTTCATTGTAGCAGAGCTCGAGTTACTATAGGTTGGGACTTACGTATGTCCTATATCAGTGGTGGTGGCAATAAGGAGAAGTGGAAATTCACACTTCCTCCACTCACCCTGTCCGTGAGTTAAGGGGGGGGGGGGGTGTACGATCCGGGAGAAAGGCCGGAAAGAAGACGCAGTTAGTATACGAGCCTTGTACACCTCCGCCACTTGTATGTATAAAAACTTTTTGTATGCGTATGGTTCTCCAGCGCGCCACCCTCCAATGTTAACGACTAATGAAGAAATATGTGCTCTGTAATTAATACAGAAGGTATACAAATATTAAGGTAACATTGCAATTGTGTTGGTAAACGTTATACTTATCAGTGGGTGCATCCCTGGGCTTCACCACTTACATGGTTGCAGTAAATAATTCTTGAGCACAGCCTATGTTGCGTCAGGCAGGGATATTCGTTGAAGTCTCCCCGAGTGGTGGGTAGTGTGTTGGGGGACCTGCCTAGGGGTTCTAGGATGGTGGGTGTTGTGGAAGGGGTAGGGTGATAGTGGGCACCCCAACCCACCACGACACTCACAAGTCTCCTGACTCCCATCCTGATAACACGTCTTAACCCAGACTCCCTCCCTCATAGTTACCACGTATCTCACTTGTCACGATACTCCACTGGTTCCTTGTACTCCATAACCGACATTTTGTGTTAGTGATTCAGAAGTTGACTCAGAGTGAGTCATTGTTTTACGATTTTTATTAAGTGCACGTTCAGTATCAGCGCCCACAGCAAGACTGACTGGGAGGCAGGCTGGCCACACTTAGCACCTCAGGTGAGTTACATGCCCAAGCCAAAACAAAAAGTTGTTTTATATGTATTGTGAGGTGTTTTACAGGAGCAGCATGACTGTCATGCTGATAGGGAGGTAAGGAAGACTACTACGTGAGGTTACCACAGTCAGGCCACCCGCCTCAAGTCTCAAAGTCTTTGTTATGACCGTAACTGTGTGCCTCCCACCAGCCAGCCAGGTGGCCTCGTCAGCTGACTACCCCACCCTCAACCATCACAACTACTACCACACCCCTCTCAACCACCACAATTACTACCACACCCCTCTCAACCACCACAACTACTACCACACCACCTTCAACAACCACCACCACACCCCTCTCAACCACCACAGCTACTACCACACCACCACAACTACCACCACACCCTTCTCAACCACCACAACTACCACACCATCAATCACCATAACTATTACCACACTACCCTCAACCACCACAACTACCACCACACACCCCTCAACCACTACTACTACCACCACACATCCCTCCACCACCATCACTATTACTACCACATTACCACACCTTAACCACCACAACCCCACAACCACAACCCCTCCACCACCACCACACCCTCTCAACCACAATTACTACCACCACACCAACAACTCTTAATACTACACCACCACCATATAGGTAGACCTGTCACACCATCAACCACCACTATTACCACCACACCATGCTCTCAACCACCACAACCACCACCACCATGCTCTCAGCCACCACTACCACCACCATTATGCTCTCAACCACCACTACTATCACCACACCACCATGCTCTCAACCACCACCACACCACCATGCTCTCAGCCACCACCACACCACCATGCTCTCAGCCACCACCACACCACCATGCTCTCAGCCACCACTACCACCACCATCATGCTCTCAACCACCACTACTATCACCACACCACCATGCTCTCAGCCACCACCACACCACCATGCTCTCAGCCACCACCACACCACCATGCTCTCAACCACTACTACCACCACACCCTACCACCACTACTACCACCATCTCTCACCACTACACCACACACCACCATGCTCTCAACCACCACTACTACCACCACCACCATGCTCTCAACCACCACTACTACCACCACACCACCATGCTCTCAACCACCACTACTACCACCACCACACCCTCACAACCACCACTACCACCACACCCTCTGAACCACCACTACTACCACCACCCTCTCAACCACCACTCTACCACCACACCACTACTAACCACCACTACTACCACCATGCTCTCAACCACCACTACTACCACCACCACCACCTCAACCACCACTACTACCACCACACCAGCCTAACCCCCACTACTCCACACACCAACTCAACCACCACTACTACCACCACACCACCATGCTCTCAACCACCACTACTACCACCACACCACCATGCTCTCAACCACCACTACTACCACCACACCACCATGCTCTCAACCACCACTACCACCACCACACCACCATGCTCTCAACCACCACTACTACCACCACACCACCAGCCCAACCACCACTACCACCACCACACCACCATGCCTCTCAACCACCACTACTCACCACCACACCACCATGCTCTCAACCACCACTACTACCACCACCCCCATGCTCTCAACCACCACTACTACCACCACACCACCATGCTCTCAATCACCACTACCACCACCACCACCATGCTCTCAACCACCACTACTACCACCACCACCATGCTCTCAACCACCACTACTACACCACACCATGCTCTCAACCACCACTACTACCACCCCACACCATGCTCTCAACCACCACTACTACCACCACACCATGCTCTCAACCACCACTACTACCACCACACCATGCTCTCAACCACCACTACTACCACCACACCATGCTCTCAACCACCACTACTACCACCACACCATGCTCTCAACCACCACTACTACCACCACACCATGCTCTCAACCACCACTACTACCACCACACCATGCTCTCAACCACCACTACTACCACCACACCACCATGCTCTCAACCACCACTACCACCACCACACCACCATGCTCTCAACCACCACTACTACCACCACACCATGCTCTCAGCCACCACTACTACCACCATGCTCTCAACCACCACTACTACCACCACACCATGCTCTCAACCACCACTACTACCACCACACCCCACTCTCACTTCACCACTACTACCACCACACCATGCTCTCAGCCACCACTACTACCACCACACCATGCTCTCAACCACCACTACTACCACCACACCACCATGCTCTCAACCACCACTACTACCACCACACCATGCTCTCAACCACCACTACTACCACCACACCATGCTCTCAGCCACCTACTAACGTGAACTATGTAACTCCTGTTGGGAATTGTATTTCCCGCCATGCCGCCCTAGGCTTTGTGCTGCCATCTGGTGTACCACACTGAGGTACGTGTGGTAGTGTACCACACTGAGCTACGTGTGGTAGTGTACCACACTGAGCTACGTGTGGTAGTGTACCACACTGAGCTACGTGTGGTAGTGTACCACACTGAGCTACGTGTGGTAGTGTACCACACTGAGCTACGTGTGGTAGTGTACCACACTGAGCTACGTGTGGTAGTGTACCACACTGAGCTACGTGTGGTAGTGTACCACACTGAGGTACGTGTGGTAATGTACCACACTGAGCTACGTGTGGTAGTGTACCACACTGAGCTACGTGTGGTAGTGTACCACACTGAGGTACGTGTGGTAGTGTACCACACAGGTACGTGTGGTAGTGTACCACACTGAGGTACGTGTGGTAGTGTACTACACTGAGGTACGTGTGGTAGTGTACCACACTGAGCTACGTGTGGTAGTGTACCACACTGAGGTACGTGGTAGTGTACCACAGGTACGTGTGGTAGTGTTACCACACTGAGGTACGTGTGGTAGTGTACCACACTGAGGTACGTGTGGTAGTGTACCACACTGAGCTACGTGTGGTAGTGTACCACACTGAGGTACGTGTGGTAGTGTACCACACTGAGCTACGTGTGGTAGTGTACCACACTGAGCTACGTGTGGTAGTGTACCACACTGAGGTACGTGTGGTAGTGTACCACACTGAGCTACGTGTGGTAGTGTACCACACTGAGCTACGTGTGGTAGTGTACCACACTGAGGTACGTGTGGAGTGTACACACTGAGGTACGTGTGGTAGTGTACTCACCACTGAGGTACGTGTAGGTACAACTGGTACGACACTGAGGTACGTATGGTAGTGTACCACACTGAGGTACGTGTGGTAGTGTACCACACTGAGGTACGTATGGTAGTGTACCACACTGAGGTACGTGTGGTAGTGTACCACACTGAGGTACGTGTGGTAGTGTACCACACTGAGGTACGTATGGTAGTGTACCACACTGAGGTACGTGTGGTAGTGTACCACACTGAGGTACGTGTGGTAGTGTACCACACTGAGGTACGTGTGGTAGTGTACCACACTGAGGTACGTGTGGTAGTGTACCACACTGAGGTACGTGTGGTAGTGTACCACACTGAGGTACGTGTGGTAGTGTACCACACTGAGCTACGTGTGGTAGTGTTACCACACACTGAGGTACGTGTGGTAGTGTTACCACACTGAGCTACGTGTGTAGTGTTACCACACTGAGGTACGTGTGGTAGTGTACCACACTGAGCTACGTGTGGCAGTGTACCACACTGAGGTACGTGTGGTAGTGTTACCACACACTGAGCTACGTGTGGCAGTGTTACCACACAGAGGTACGTGTGGTAGTGTTACCACACACTGAGCTACGTGTGGCAGTGTTACCACACACTGAGCTACGTGTGGTAGTGTTACCACACACTGAGGTACGTGTGGTAGTGTTACCACACTGAGCTACGTGTGGTAGTGTTACCACACTGAGGTACGTGTGGTAGTGTACCACACTGAGCTACGTGTGGCAGTGTACCACACAGAGGTACGTGTGGTAGTGTTACCACACACTGAGCTACGTGTGGCAGTGTTACCACACAGAGGTACGTGTGGTAGTGTTACCACACACTGAGCTACGTGACTTACCTCACTCATACTAATGTTAAGTTTCTGAGAAAGAACAAATTCCTTCCCTGCTGGAGACTCCTGGCGCCGGATGTTTGTGTTGATTCTTAAGTAAGTTTATTCAGGTGTAAGTACATATAAATACAGTTACATATGTTATCATACATAGCAGCACATGTGTACATTACCCAGGATAACCCAAGAAAGTTAGACAACCTGACTTATTTCCATTGGGGTCCGTGGCTTATAATAATAATCTATATTTGTAGTAAGTGCATTATACAGTTGTTGTAGGATTAGTTGACATTGGGATGTTTTAAATAAAGCTCCTGGTTATGCAAAATGTTTTATATGTTAAAAGTTTTCAATGTTTGACATTAACTCTGCTTTATAACAGTATTGGGTAGTGGGTTATAGCACATGTTGTAGTAGCAGCACTAATGTAGGGGACATACGATAATGTGAACACCCATACACCGCACAACATCTCGGCCAAACTTAGGTAATCTACACATATGTTGCTATATATGATAATTTATGTAACTGTATTTATGTGTACCTGAATCAACCTACTTAAAATTTACATAGTTTTATTTTGCATTTTTTTTCTAAGTGTTAAATGGACGATATTTCAAGCAAGTTAAAAATAGATAAAAGTTTACAAGTTAATTCATAAATATTACAATGAAGAATATATATATATATATATATATATATATATATATATATATATATATATATATATATATATATATATATATATATATATATATATATATATATATAGTGAGCTGAGCTCATGACGTAGAACTACGGTTTGGACCCAGAACTCAAAGCCGTAGAACTATGGCACAGACCCTGAAAGGGTTAATTCCACTAGGACCAGCTTGAGAGTCACTGGACTCTATATATATATATATATATATATATATATATATATATATATATATATATATATATATATATATATATATACGATTATTTGAAAACAAGCTGATTTTAGGGAGAACCTCTCCAGGATGATAAGTTGTGTCTCACTCCAGGATGATAAGTTGTGTCTCACTCCAGGATGATAAGTTGTGTCTCACTCCAGGATGATAAGTTATGTCTCACTCCAGGATGATAAGTTGTGTCTCACTCCAGGATGATAAGTTGTGTCTCACTCCAGGATGATAAGTTGGGTGTCTCACCCCAGGATGATAAGTTAGTGTCTCACTCCAGGATGATAAGTTGAGTGTCTCACTCCAGGATGATAAGTTGGGTGTCTCACTCAGGATGATAAGTTGTGTCTCACTCCAGGATGATAAGTTGAGTGTCTCACTCCAGGATGATAAGTTGAGTGTCTACTCCAGGATGATAAGTTGAGTGTTCACTCCAGGATGATAAGTTGAGTGTCTCACTCCAGGATGATAAGTTGGTGTCTCACTCAGGATGATAAGTTGAGTGTCTACTCCAGGATGATAAGTTAGTGTCTCACTCCAGGATGATAAGTTAGTGTCTCACTCAGGATGATAAGTTGTGTCTCACTCCAGGATGATAAGTTGGTCTCACTCCAGGATGATAAGTTGTGTCTCACTCCAGGATGATAAGTTGAGTGTCTCACTCCAGGATGATAAGTTGAGTGTCTCACTCCAGGATGATAAGTTGTATCTCACTCCAGGATGATAAGTTGAGTGTCTCACTCCAGGATGATAAGTTGTGTCTCACTCCAGGATGATAAGTTGAGTGTCTCACTCCAGGATGATAAGTTGAGTGTCTCACTCCAGGATGATAAGTTGGGTGTCTCACTCCAGGATGATAAGTTGAGTGTCTCACTCCAGGATGATAAGTTGTGTCTCACTCCAGGATGATAAGTTGATGTCTCACTCCAGGATGATAAGTTGTGTCTCACTCCAGGATGATAAGTTGTGTCTCACTCCAGGATGAAGTTAGTGTCTCACTCCAGGATGATAAGTTGTGTCTCACTCCAGGATGATAAGTTGTTCTCACAGGATGATTTCTCACTCCAGGATGATAAGTTGTGTCTCACTCCAGGATGATAAGTTGTGTCTCACTCAGGATGATAAGTGTGTCTCACTCCAGGATGATAAGTTAGTGTCTCACTCCAGGATGATGTTGAGTGTCTCACCCAGGATGATAAGTTGGGTGTCTCACTCAGGATGATAAGTTGTCTCCCAGGATGATAGTTGTGTCTCACCCAGGATGATAGTTGGTGTCTCACCCAGGATGATGTCTGAGTGTCTCACTCCAGGATGATAAGTTGAGTGTCTCACCCAGGATGATAAGTTGTGTCTCACTCCAGGATGATAAGTTGGTGTCACCCAGGATGATTTAGGTCTCACTCCAGGATGATAAGTTGGTGTCTCACTCCAGGATGATAAGTTGAGTGTCTCACTCCAGGATGATAAGTTGTGTCTCACTCCAGGATGATAAGTTGTGTCTCACTCCAGGATGATAAGTTGGGTGTCTCACTCCAGGATGATAAGTTGGTGTCTCACACCAGGATGATAAGTTGGTGTCTCACTCCAGGATGATAAGTTGGTCTCACTCCAGGATGATAAGTTGGTGTCTCACTCCAGGATGATAAGTTGAGTGTCTCACTCCAGGATGATAAGTTGTGTCTCACTCCAGGATGATAAGTTGAGTGTCTCACTCCAGGATGATAAGTTGTGTCTCACTCCAGGATGATAAGTTGAGTGTCTCACTCCAGGATGATAAGTTGGTGTCTCACTCCAGGATGATAGTTGAGTGTCTCACTCCAGGATGATAAGTTGTGTCTCACTCCAGGATGATAAGTTGGTGTCTCACTCCAGGATGATAAGTTGGGTCTCACTCCAGGATGATAAGTTGATGTCTCACTCCAGGATGATAAGTTGAGTGTCTCACTCCAGATGATAGTTGTGTCTCACCAGGATGATAAGTTGAGTGTCTCACTCCAGGATGATAAGTTAAGTGTCTCACTCCAGGATGATAAGTTGAGTGTCTCACTCCAGGATGATAAATTGGTGTCTCACTCCAGGATGATAAGTTGTGTCTCACTCCAGGATGATAAGTTGTGTCTCACTCCAGGATGATAAGTTGAGTGTCTCACTCCAGGATGATAAGTTGAGTGTCTCACTCCAGGATGATAAGTTGGGTGTCTCACTCCAGGATGATAAGTTGGGTGTCTCACTCCAGGATGATAAGTTGATGTCTCACCCAGGATGATAAGTTGAGTCTCCTCCAGGATGATAATTGAGTGTCTCACTCCAGGATGATAAGTTGTGTCTCACTCCAGGATGAAATGTCTCACTCCAGGATGATAAGTTGTGTCTCACTCCAGGATAAAGTTGTGTCTCACTCAGGATGATAAGTTGTGTCTCACTCCAGGATGATAAGTTGAGTGTCTCACTCAGGATGATAAGTTGGGTGTCTCACTCCAGGATGATAAGTTAGTGTCTCACCCAGGATGATAAGTTGGTGTCTCACTCCAGGATGATATATTGGGTGTCTCCCCAGGATGATAAGTTGGGTGTCTCACCCAGGATGATAAGTTGGGTGTCTCACTCAGGATGATAAGTTGGGTGTCTCCCAGAATATAGTTGGGTGTCTCACTCCAGGATGATAAATTGGGTGTCTCACTCCAGGATGATAAGTTGGGTGTCTCACCCAGGATGATAAGTTAGGTGTCTCACCCAGGATGATAAGTGTGTCTCACCCAGGATGATAAGTTGAGTGTCTCACTCCAGGATTAAGTTGAGTGTCTCACTCCAGGATGATAATTGAGTGTCTCACTCTAGGATGATAAATTGTGTCTCACTCCAGGATGATAAGTTGAGTGTCTCCTCCAGGATGATAAGTTGATGTCTCACTCCAGGATGATAAGTTGGTCTCACTCCAGGATGATAAGTTGAGTGTCTCACCCAGGATGATAAGTTGGTGTCTCACTCAGGATGATAAGTTGGTGTCTCACTCAGGATGATAAGTTGAGTGTCTCACTCAGGATGATAAGTTAGTGTCTCACTCCAGGATGATTAGTTAGTGTCTCCTCCAGGATGATAAGTTAGTGTCTACTCAGGATGATAAGTTGAGGTCTCACTCAGGATGATAAGTTAGTGTCTCACTCCAGGATGATAAGTTGTGTCTCACTCAGGATGATAAGTTGAGTGTCTCACTCCAGGATGATAAGTTGGGGTCTCACTCCAGGATGATAAGTTGAGTGTCTCACTCAGGATGATAAGTTGGGTGTCTCCTCCAGGATGATAAGTTGAGTGTCTCACTCAGGATGATAGTTGAGTGTCTCACCCAGGATGATAAGTTGGTGTCTCCCCAGGATGATAAGTTGGGTGTCTCACTCCAGGATGATAAGTTGAGTGTCTCCTCCAGGATGATAGTTGAGTGTCTCACTCAGGATGATAAGTTGGGTGTCTCACTCCAGGATGATAAGTTGTGTCTCACTCCAGGATGATAAGTTGGGTGTCTCACTCCAGGATGATAAGTTGGGTGTCTCACTCCAGGATGATAAGTTGAGTGTCTCACTCCAGGATGATAAGTTGAGTGTCTCACTCCAGGATGATAAGTTGAGTGTCTCACTCCAGGATGATAAGTTGAGTGTCTCACTCCAGGATGATAAGTTGAGTGTCTCACTCCAGGATGATAAGTTGAGTGTCTCACTCCAGGATGATAAGTTGTGTCTCACTCCAGGATGATAAGTTGAGTGTCTCACTCCAGGATGATAAGTTGGGTGTCTCACTCCAGGATGATAAGTTAGGTGTCTCACTCCAGGATGATAAGTTGGGTGTCTCACTCCAGGATGATAAGTTGGGTGTCTCACTCCAGGATGATAAGTTGGGTGTCTCACTCCAGGATGATAAGTTGGGTGTCTCACTCCAGGATGATATGTTGCATGGGGACGCTAGTGTAGCAGTGTAGTAATAGCAGCATGGGGACGCTAGTGAAGCAGTGTAGTAATAGCAGCATGGGGACGCTAGTGTAACAGTGTAATAATAGCAGCATGGGGACGCTAGTGTAGCAGTGTAGTAATAGCAGCATGGGGACGCTAGTGTAGCAGTGTAGTAATAGCAGCATGGGGACGCTAGTGTAGCAGTGTAGTAATAGCAGCATGGGGACGCTAGTGTAGCAGTGTAGTAATAGCAGCATGGTGACGCTAGTGTAGCAGTGTAGTAATAGCAGCATGGGGACGCTAGTGTAGCAGTGTAGTAATAGCAGCATGGGGACGCTAGTGTAGCAGTGTAGTAATAGCAGCATGGGGACGCTAGTGTAACAGTGTAGTAATAGCAGCATGGGGACGCTAGTGTAGCAGTGTAGTAATAGCAGCATGGGGACGCTAGTGTAGCAGTGTAGTAATAGCAGCATGGGGACGCTAGTGTAGCAGTGTAGTAATAGCAGCATGGGGACGCTAGTGTAGCAGTGTAGTAATAGCAGCATGGGGACGCTAGTGTAACAGTGTAGTAATAGCAGCATGGGGACGCTAGTGTAGCAGTGTAGTAATAGCAGCATGGGGACGCTAGTGTAGCAGTGTAGTAATAGCAGCATGGGGACGCTAGTGTAACAGTGTAGTAATAGCAGCATGGGGACGCTAGTGTAGCAGTGTAGTAATAGCAGCATGGGGACGCTAGTGTAGCAGTGTAGTAATAGCAGCATGGGGACGCTAGTGTAGCAGTGTAGTAATAGCAGCATGGGGACGCTAGTGTAGCAGTGTAGTAATAGCAGCATGGGGACGCTAGTGTAGCAGTGTAGTAATAGCAGCATGGGGACGCTAGTGTAGCAGTTATACACTGCCCGGGAAATTAGTGAAAATCACTTCAATCTAAGGAAAAGGAAAACAAGTTTAATTACTTTCATAAGGATGTGTGAGCGGTACGAACCACAGCCTGGCTGATCCAGATACTACCTAGTCGTTGCCGGATCAGCCGGGCTGTGGTTCGTACGTTGGACTACGTGCGGTCAGCAGTAACAGTTTGGTTGATCATGCCCTGATCCACCAGGAGGCCTGGTCATGGACCGGGGCGCGGGGGCGTTGACCCCCCGGAATACCCTCCAGGTGGAGGAGACTTGACTGGTACTACTACTGACCTTGAGGTCATGCACTCTGACTGGTACTACTACTGACCTTGAGGTCATACACTCTGACTGGTACTACTACTGACCTTGAGGTCATACACTCTGACTGGTACTACTACTGACCTTGAGGTCATACACTCTGACTGGTACTACTACTGACCTTGAGGTCATACACTCTGACTGGTACTACTACTGACCTTGAGGTCATACACTCTGACTGGTACTACTACTGACCTTGAGGTCATACACTCTGACTGGTGCTACTACTGACCTTGAGGTCATACACTCTGACTGGTGCTACTACTGACCTTGAGGTCATACACTCTGACTGGTGCTACTACTGACCTTGAGGTCATACACACTGACTGGTACTACTACTGACCTTGAGGTCATACTCTCTGACTGGTACTACTACTGACCTTGAGGTCATACTCTCTGACTGGTACTACTACTGACCTTGAGGTCATACACTCTGACTGGTACTACTACTGACCTTGAGGTCATACTCTCTGACTGGTACTACTACTGACCTTGAGGTCATACTCTCTGACTGGTACTACTACTGACCTTGAGGTCATACTCTCTGACTGGTACTACTACTGACCTTGAGGTCATACACTCTGACTGGTACTACTACTGACTTTGAGGTCATACTCTCTGACTGGTACTACTACTGACCTTGAGGTCATACTCTCTGACTGGTAATACTACTGACCTTGAGGTCATACTCTCTGACTGGTACTACTACTGACCTTGAGGTCATACACTCTGACTGGTGCTACTACTGACCTTGAGGTCATACACTCTGACTGGTGCTACTACTGACCTTGAGGTCATACACTCTGACTGGTGCTACTACTGACCTTGAGGTCATACTCTCTGACTGGTACTACTACTGACCTTGAGGTCATATTCTCTGACTGGTACTACTACTGACCTTGAGGTCATACTCTCTGACTGGTACTACTACTGACCTTGAGGTCATACACTCTGACTGGTACTACTACTGACCTTGAGGTCATACACTCTGACTGGTGCTACTACTGACCTTGAGGTCATACTCTCTGACTGGTACTACTACTGACCTTGAGGTCATACTCTCTGACTGGTACTACTACTGACCTTGAGGTCATACACTCTGACTGGTACTACTACTGACCTTGAGGTCATACACACTGACTGGTACTACTACTGACCTTGAGGTCATACACACTGACTGGTACTACTACTGACCTTGAGGTCATACACTCTGACTGGTACTACTACTGACCTTGAGGTCATACTCTCTGACTGGTACTACTACTGACCTTGAGGTCATACACTCTGACTGGTACTACTACTGACCTTGAGGTCATACACACTGACTGGTACTACTACTGACCTTGAGGTCATACACACTGACTGGTACTACTACTGACCTTGAGGTCATACTCTCTGACTGGTGCTACTACTGACCTTGAGGTCATACTCTCTGACTGGTACTACTACTGACCTTGAGGTCATATTCTCTGACTGGTATTACTACTGACCTTGAGGTCATACACACTGACTGGTGCTACTACTGACCTTGAGGTCATACACTCTGACTGGTACTACTACTGACCTTGAGGTCATACTCACTGACTGGTACTACTACTGACCTTGAGGTCATACACACTGACTGGTGCTACTACTGACCTTGAGGTCATACACTCTGACTGGTGCTACTACTGACCTTGAGGTCATACTCTCTGACTGGTACTACTACTGACCTTGAGGTCATACACTCTGACTGGTACTACTACTGACCTTGAGGTCATACTCTCTGACTGGTATTACTACTGACCTTGAGGTCATACACACTGACTGGTGCTACTACTGACCTTGAGGTCATACACTCTGACTGGTGCTACTACTGACCTTGAGGTCATACTCTCTGACTGGTACTACTACTGACCTTGAGGTCATACACACTGACTGGTACTACTACTGACCTTGAGGTCATACACTCTGACTGGTATTACTACTGACCTTGAGGTCATACACTCTGACTGGTGCTACTACTGACCTTGAGGTCATACACTCTGACTGGTATTACTACTGACCTTGAGGTCATACACTCTGACTGGTGCTACTACTGACCTTGAGGTCATACACTCTGACTGGTGCTACTACTGACCTTGAGGTCATACACACTGACTGGTGCTACTACTGACCTTGAGGTCATACACTCTGACTCGTACTACTACTGACCTTGAGGTCATACACTCTGACTGGTGCTACTACTGACCTTGAGGTCATACACTCTGACTGGTGCTACTACTGACCTTGAGGTCATACACTCTGACTGGTGCTACTACTGACCTTGAGGTCATACACACTGACTGGTACTACTACTGACCTTGAGGTCATACTCTCTGACTGGTACTACTACTGACCTTGAGGTCATACACTCTGACTGGTACTACTACTGACCTTGAGGTCATACTCTCTGACTGGTACTACTACTGACTTTGAGGTCATACACTCTGACTGGTGCTACTACTGACCTTGAGGTCATACACTCTGACTGGTGCTACTACTGACCTTGAGGTCATACACTCTGACTGGTGCTACTACTAACCTTGAGGTCATACACACTGACTGGTACTACTACTGACCTTGAGGTCATACACTCTGACTGGTGCTACTACTGACCTTGAGGTCATACAGACTGACTGGTACTACTACTGACCTTGAGGTCATACAGACTGACTGGTGCTACTACTGACCTTGAGAGTCATACACTCTGACTGGTGCTACTACTGACCTTGAGGTCATACACTCTGACTGGTATTACTACTGACCTTGAGGTCATATACCCTTGTTGAAATATGTGTGTTGTAAACATTTGTTTACATGCTCTGCAGGATGCTAGGAAGGGTAACTGGCTGTGTGGGTACCTGCCTCTCTTTCAAGATTAACACATATGCAACACTTGGCTATATTGATGAAATGTTTCGCTTACACAGTAGTCTTTTCAATCAAATATAAAGGGAGGCAACAGCGGTAGTAATGAAATAAAGATGAAGTAATCAGTCCATCAATCTTGCAGAAAAAGTGAGTCCCTCAGCCTGGAGAAGATCTCAGCTCCATGGTGGTGGTGAGTCCCTCAGCCTGGAGAAGATCTCAGCTCCATGGTGGTGGTGAGTCCCTCAGCCTGGAGAAGATCTCAGCTCCATGGTGGTGGTGAGTCCCTCAACCTGGAGAAGATCTCAGCTCCATGGTGGTGGAGAGTCCCTCAGCCTGGAGAAGATCTGAGCTCCATGGTGGTGGTGAGTCCCTCAGCCTGGAGAAGAGTTCAGCTCCATGGTGGTGGTGAGTCCCTCAACCTGGAGAAGATCTCAGTTCCATGGTGGTGGTGAGTCCCTCAGCCTGGAGAAGATCTCAGCTCCATGGTGGCGGTGAGTCCCTCAACCTGGAGAAGATCTCAGCTCCATGGTGGTGGTGAGTCCCTCAGCCTGGAGAAGATCTCAGCTCCATGGTGGTGGTGAGTCCCCAGCCTGGAGAAGAGTTCAGCTCCATGGTGGTGGTGAGTCCCTCAACCTGGAGAAGATCTCAGCTCCATGGTGGTGGTGAGTCCCTCAGCCTGGAGAAGATCTCAGCTCCATGGTGGTGGTGAGTCCCTCAGCCTGGAGAAGATCTCAGCTCCATGGTGGCGGTGAGTCCCTCAGCCTGAGAAGATCTCAGCTCCATGGTGGTGGTGAGTCCCTCAGCCTGGAAGATCTCAGCTCCATGGTGGCGGTGAGTCCCTCAGCCTGAGAAGATCTCAGCTCCATGGTGGTGGTGAGTCCCTCAGCCTGGAAGATCTCAGCTCCATGGTGGTGGTGAGTCCCTCAGCCTGGAGAAGATCTCAGCTCCATGGTGGTGGTGAGTCCCTCAGCCTGGAGAAGATCTCAGCTCCATGGTGGCGGTGAGTCCCTCAGCCTGGAGAAGATCTCAGCTCCATGGTGGCGGTGAGTCCTCAGCCTGGAGAAGATCTCAGCTCCATGGTGGCGGTGAGTCCCTCAGCCTGAGAAGATCTCAGCTTCATGGTGGTGGTGAGTCCCTCAGCCTGGAGAAGATCTCAGCTCCATGGTGGTGGTGAGTCCCTCAGCCTGGAGAAGATCTCAGCTCCATGGTGGTGGTGAGTCCTCAGCCTGAGAAGATCTCAGCTCCATGGTGGCGGTGAGTCCTCAGCCTGGAGAAGATCTCAGCTTCATGGTGGTGGTGAGTCCCTCAGCCTGGAGAAGATCTCAGCTCCATGGTGGTGGTGAGTCCCTCAGCCTGGAGAAGATCTCAGCTCCATGGTGGTGGTGAGTCCCTCAACCTGGAGAAGATCTCAGCTCCATGGTGGTGGTGAGTCCCTCAGCCTGGAGAAGATCTCAGCTCCATGGTGGTGGTGAGTCCCTCAGCCTGGAGAAGATCTCAGCTCCATGGTGGTGGTGAGTCCCTCAGCCTGGAGAAGATCTCAGCTCCATGGTGGCGGTGAGTCCCTCAGCCTGGAGAAGATCTCAGCTCCATGGTGGTGGTGAGTCCCTCAGCCTGGAGAAGATCTCAGCTCCATGGTGGTGGTGAGTCCTCAGCCTGGAGAAGATCTCAGCTCCATGGTGGTGGTGAGTCCCTCAGCCTGGAGAAGATCTCAGCTCCATGGTGGTGGTGAGTCCCTCAGCCTGGAGAAGATCTCAGCTCCATGGTGGTGGTGAGTCCCTCAGCCTGGAGAAGATCTCAGCTCCATGGTGGTGGTGAGTCCCTCAGCCTGGAGAAGATCTCAGCTCCATGGTGGTGGTGAGTCCCTCAGCCTGGAGAAGATCTCAGCTCCATGGTGGTGGTGAGTCCCTCAGCCTGGAGAAGATCTCAGCTCCATGGTGGTGGTGAGTCCCTCAGCCTGGAGAAGATCTCAGCTCCATGGTGGTGGTGAGTCCCTCAGCCTGGAGAAGATCTCAGCTCCATGGTCTGGAATGATATGAAGGTGAAGCATGAGAACGGTGTCTTAAATATTGTGGAAGGTGAAGTGGAAGATCTAGAAGAGTTTGTAAGGAACGGGATCGACTAGTGGAAGTAAGACGGCAGGTCCATCTGAAATGCAACCCTTGACTCATAACTAGTAGACACGCGGTGAAGACTGGAACATGTCCTCATAACTAGTAGACACGCGGTGAAGACTGGAACATGTCCTCATAACTAGTAGACACGCGGTGAAGACTGGAACATGTCCTCTGTACCAAGATACCGTTGTGTGCTGCACTAAAATACCGGAAAGTTAATCTGCAACTTGCCGCTATTTTATATCTCAAATACTTTTCATCCAAGGTTAATGGACTCATTACATCATCTTTATTTCACTTCTACTGTTGCCTTTGTATTTGACTGAAGAAGCCTACTGTGGAGGCGAAATATTTCATCAATAAAGACACCCAACTGTGGCAAATGTGTATAATCTTCAACTTGTGTGTATTTTATACCATTTTCAAGAATACTAGTTGTCTTTCATGAAGGATATACATCACGTAATGTAATGCTCGTAACCTCACCACTTTCACTCTTCATACATAAATAATTTCTTATTATCAACAAAATATGTACTTGAAGTCTCGACCAATTTTTTTATATTCCTTCACCACTATTCTTTTTCCAGTGGCCTATTTTTTCTTTCTGGAAACAATTTTCGAAATACACAACAGCAAACATTCACATGCACAGCACACCTTATCAACGTGTCATCACTCAAGTCCAACTTTCTTGCAACATATATTTGGTAATCATCACCTGCAGACTACCACTTCATATTATTACTGGCGTGTTCACATGTTGCAGCCAGTGTTAATGGTGACAAGGAGACGTCGGACAGTTATAAGTCTTGCTGGGTCAAGGGGACATAACTTGCCCTTCATTCCACTGTCTGGCTGCTGGGGTTTCCACCTCCTGACTCATCTATTGTTGCTACTCATATCCCGGGTAACGTTGTGTTTTCTTCACTGAAATATCCTCCAGGAGAAAATATAGGTCGTGAACGGTATTAAATTATTTATAATTACAAAGCCTCTTTATCTTTGCTGTGTGTGGAGCCTCTCCACACCTTGTGTGTGTGGAGCCTCTCCACACCTTGTGTGTGTGGAGCCTCTCCACACCTTGTGTGTCTGGAGCCTCTCCACACCTTGTGTGTCCCTCCACACCTTGTGTGTCTGGAGCCTCTCCACACCTTGTGTGTCTGGAGCCTCTCCACACCTTGTGTGTCTGGAGCCTCTCCACACCTTGTGTGTCTGGAGCCTCTCCACACCTTGTGTGTCTGGAGCCTCTCCACACCTTGTGTGTCTGGAGCCTCTCCACACCTTGTGTGTCCCTCCACACCTTGTGTGTCCCTCCACACCTTGTGTGTCCCTCCACACCTTGTGTGTCCCTCCACACCTTGTGTGTCCCTCCACACCTTGTGTGTCTGGAGCCTCTCCACACCTTGTGTGTCTGGAGCCTCTCACACCTTGTGTGTCTGGAGCCTCTCCACACCTTGTGTGTCTGGAGCCTCTCCACACCTTGTGTGTCTGGAGCCTCTCCACACCTTGTGTGTCTGGAGCCTCTCCACACCTTGTGTGTCTGGAGCCTCTCCACACCTTGTGTGTCTGGAGCCTCTCCACACCTTGTGTGTGTGGAGCCTCTCCACACCTTGTGTTTGTGGAGCCTCTCCACACCTTGTGTGTGTGGAGCCTCTCACACCTTGTGTGTGTGGAGCCTCTCCACACCTTGTGTGTGTGGAGCCTCTCCACACCTTGTGTGTGTGGAGCCTCTCCACACCTTGTGTGTGTGGAGCCTCTCCACACCTTGTGTGTGTGGAGCCTCTCCACACCTTGTGTGTGTGGAGCCTCTCCACACCTTGTGTGTGTGGAGCCTCTCCACACCTTGTGTGTGTGGAGCCTCTCCACACCTTGTGTGTGTGGAGCCTCTCCACACCTTGTGTGTGTGGAGCCTCTCCACACCTTGTGTGTCTGGAGCCTCTCCACACCTTGTGTGTCTGGAGCCTCTCCACACCTTGTGTGTCTGGAGCCTCTCCACACCTTGTGTGTCTGGAGCCTCTCCACACCTTGTGTGTCTGGAGCCTCTCACACCTTGTGTGTCTGGAGCCTCTCCACACCTTGTGTGTCTGGAGCCTCTCCACACCTTGTGTGTCTGGAGCCTCTCCACACCTTGTGTGTCTGGAGCCTCTCCACACCTTGTGTGTCTGGAGCCTCTCCACACCTTGTGTGTCTGGAGCCTCTCCACACCTTGTGTGTCTGGAGCCTCTCCACACCTTGTGTGTCTGGAGCCTCTCCACACCTTGTGTGTCTGGAGCCTCTCCACACCTTGTGTGTCTGGAGCCTCTCCACACCTTGTGTGTCTGGAGCCTCTCCACACCTTGTGTGTCTGGAGCCTCTCCACACCTTGTGTGTCTGGAGCCTCTCCACACCTTGTGTGTCTGGAGCCTCTCCACACCTTGTGTGTCTGGAGCCTCTCCACACCTTGTGTGTCTGGAGCCTCTCCACACCTTGTGTGTCTGGAGCCTCTCCACACCTTGTGTGTCTGGAGCCTCTCCACACCTTGTGTGTCTGGAGCCTCTCCACACCTTGTGTGTCTGGAGCCTCTCCACACCTTGTGTGTCTGGAGCCTCTCCACACCTTGTGTGTCTGGAGCCTCTCCACACCTTGTGTGTCTGGAGCCTCTCCACACCTTGTGTGTCTGGAGCCTCTCCACACCTTGTGTGTCTGGAGCCTCTCCACACCTTGTGTGTCTGGAGCCTCTCCACACCTTGTGTGTCTGGAGCCTCTCCACACCTTGTGTGTCTGGAGCCTCTCCACACCTTGTGTGTCTGGAGCCTCTCCACACCTTGTGTGTCTGGAGCCTCTCCACACCTTGTGTGTCTGGAGCCTCTCCACACCTTGTGTGTCTGGAGCCTCTCCACACCTTGTGTGTCTGGAGCTTCTCCACATGCAAATTTCAAATTCGCAAAATATAATATGAGATTGATTTTAAGACTTTGTGTTTCACATTACGGTATATACGACCTCTCTCAACACTGGTGTACACAAGACCAGTCTTCTCAACACTGGTGTACACAAGACCAGTCTTCTCAACACTGGTGTACACAAGACCAGTCTTCTCAACACTGGTGTACACAAGACCAGTCTTCTCAACACTGGTGTACACAAGACCAGTCTTCTCAACACTGGTGTACACAAGACCAGTCTTCTCAACACTGGTGTACAAGACCAGTCTTTCAACACTGGTGTACACAAGACCAGTCTTCTCAACACTGGTGTACACAAGACCAGTCTTCTCAACACTGGTGTACACAAGACCAGTCTTCTCAACACTGGTGTACACAAGACCAGTCTTCTCAACACTGGTGTACACAAGACCAGTCTTCTCAACACTGGTGTACACAAGACCAGTCTTCTCAACACTGGTGTACACAAGACCAGTCTTCTCAACACTGGTGTACACAAGACCAGTCTTCTCAACACTGGTGTACACAAGACCAGTCTTCTCAACACTGGTGTACACAAGACCAGTCTTCTCAACACTGGTGTACACAAGACCAGTCTTCTCAACACTGGTGTACACAAGACCAGTCTTCTCAACACTGGTGTACACAAGACCAGTCTTCTCAACACTGGTGTACACAAGACCAGTCTTCTCAACACTGGTGTACACAAGACCAGTCTTCTCAACACTACTGCACACAAGACCAGTCTTCTCAACACTACTGCACACAAGACCAGTGTTACGATCAGGGCCTCAATTATTAGCCTGTTTTGGCCCGTCGTAACAAGATATTTAAATAAAGGTTTGATTGTTTCATCGTTAGAGAAAATCATTATGGTATTAGGATAATTTGTAGGAGATTGACCCAAGCAAGTAAAATTTGAGAAATTTAATATAAAGGAATTCATATAATTATTCAGTATATTGTATAAAGTTTTCTCTATTGCAGTGTAATACATCATGATACACTTTATTCGAAAACAGTCGATATATGACTTTACTTGTCTCTGTACCATATTCATACTAAATGACACGAGCTTCATACAAACAATATTTCACATCAACGTTTCGCCATACAATAACTGAGACCAATGCCTCAATAAAGGCAGAGAAGTATAAAACATCAATTGAAACATCAAGTACATTTTCTTGAGACAATAATTCGGAATACTGAGCAAAGCTCAGCTAATACAAGCTATCACCGTAAGTCGTGGATGAATAGACAATTTTCAAACCATACTAGAGACTTAACAAACCCTCTTAAAGGAGGAATAACTTCCCAAGGCTACTCCAAAGAGCGTATGACTACTCTTATGAAAGTCAGTGAACATACTCCTGGTCAGGAGTGGATGTGTGAACATACTGCCAATACCACGGTGTGGTAAGCTCAAGTTAGGTCGGTCACGTGACAGAGGGGGGAGGTCGGCTGGTACGTAAACAAGTAACCGGGAGTATGACTAGTGGTCTCCCACTACATGACCGGCACAGTAAAACTTTAACATTGTAAAACATAAAATTACAATGTAACCTCCTACCTAAAACATAGCTAAATCAAATAATAGTATAAAGTAAGACATTTTCGTTTTAGCTAATAACGGAAATATCTCCAATATACCATTATGATAAAAATACACACAATATAAAATATTGGCCAAGGGTATCATTCGCTGCCCAGCTGTGGTGGAGGAAGGTTGTTCCGATCTGACCTCTAGTGGGAGCTACTAGCAGTTTCATTGGACAGTAATGGCTGTTCAGTATCGTCGACGGATTAACACAGTATGTGTGGAATTCATCAGAGGAGCCGTATATCCGTCTAATGCGGTAGTGATGTTGCCTGCAGTGTTGAGAGACACATTTGGATTGGATAACAATGACATTTACGGTATTGCACTGAATGGAAGTGCGAGAGTTTTTGTCAAGCTGATTTCGACGACAGTGTATGAGCGATTGGTGGATAAATATGAGGGCGTCAGCCTGACAGTGAATTCATCAGTGGAAGTAAAGTTAAAGGACGTTTCAAGGCAATATACGTACGTGCGTCTTCGTAATTTACCGTTCGAAGCTGATGAACGGGATGTACGTGATGTATTTCAAGAATATGGTGTGGTCCATCAAGCAATCTTGGGCCGATGGTCGGAGGGTATCTATGAAGGGATGCCAGAAGGGTCATATACATTGAAGATGACACTACGACGACCTATTCCGTCCTATGTGTTACTACCTGAATTTAGGACGCAGGCATACGTGACTTATGCTGGTCAACGTCGTACGTGCCGCCTATGTGGGTCGTATGAACACATGGCAGCAGACTGTGCACAGCGACCAGGGGTCGTTACGACGCTACAAGAGCGGCATTGGTTGTTAAGGATGCAATTGCTGTTCAGGACGAGGACGTAGGCGTGGTGTCGACGGGAAGATGGAGTGACATAGTTCAAGGGACTGCAGAGGTGTGCCAGACTCTACCTACAGAGTCACAGACGTCGGTGGTACCGGCTGTACAGGATAGGGTGGACGATTTGGACTTGGGTATAGCAGCAGAGTTGACAGAGGAATTGTGTGGGCTGTTGGACAGTTCAACAGGTGTGGAGGAGGTAGTGTGTGTGACGGAGGGGCTGGGGAAGTCAGCCCAGTGGACACTAGTCTTTTCAACAGGAGGTGCCAGTTACAGTGCATAATGAGGACTGTGCAGGGGATATGGACATTGGAAGTGATTCACGTAAACGTCCTATGGGTGTGGCTGAGGACGACGTCCTTATGCCCGCTCAAAGGTCTAGTAAAAAATCTTTGGTAGAAGTTGCACAAAAAGTGGAGCTGAGTGGAAGGAGTGTGGATGGTGACAGGAATTTACGAGGAAACAAAAGGAACATCATAACCCTGGTGGGATGTCAAAGCGTGTAGGTAATAAGTATGAGAAATCTAAAGGAAGCCACCTTTAACATATTCAAGTGTCTCACGCTTAACGTGAACGGGGCTAAAGCTGAGGTCTCGAGGAAGTGGATAGAAGTGACGATGAGAAGGTATGACATTAATGTAGGGTTTATACAGGAACATAATTATAAGTATGGTAGGGATTTTCAGTTGCAAGGTTATAAAGTGTATGCTGGTAGTTCAGGGGCTTTCAAGGGAGGGGTGGCGGTAATTGTGAAGGAGAACAGCCCTTTTCAGTTATTAGCTTGGGAGGAGGGAGAGACGGGAGGGTTGTGAGGGTGGATGGGGTTTGGGGAGGAGTCAGGGTAGCTTTCATTGGGGTTTATTTGCCGGCTATAAATAACCGTAGAGTCAAGGAGGATTTTGTGAGGGATCAATTGGTATATTACTTGGGTGGCTTGCCAGAAGTTGTAGTAGTAGGTGGTGATTGGAATAGTATCATAAGGCTCAAAGATGTAGAACCAAGGGGATCGGGATGTGTGCTCAGTGTTTTAAGGGATGTTCTAGGTAGTGTGGGACTAGTTGATGTGGTGGGTGGGGGTTGGAGGTTTGATTATACTTTTGTGAGGAGGGTATGCAGCACGGTTAGATCGTATATATGTCTCAAGGGTTATTAATGTGGGGGTGGTGAGTTGTGTGGATGTAGGTTTTACTGATCATAGGGAGTGTTAGTGGAGCTTGAGTGGGCAGGTATGGTGAAATGGTATCCTGGGTATTGGAAACTAAATGTAAGTCTTGTAGAAGGGAGGAGGGTAGAGAATTATTTGCCGAATGGTGGGGGACGATGTGGAGGAAAGGTAAGTTACTACCGGACATAGTGTCATGGTGGGTGGACGTGGCGAAGCCAGCGATAAGGGATTTTTATAAAAGTAGAGGTCGGGAGGTTGCGAGGTGGAAGTATGGATTGCAAAAATATTTGGAGGATCAGCTGAGTGTATGCTATGAGAGGCGGTTGGATAGGTACATGAGTGAGGTGCCTGCGATTAGGAGAGATTGCGAGAAATACAGAATGAACGTTTTGATGCGATTCGTGTGCGTGGAGGTGTGGATGAGGTTTTATGGGGTGATAAGCCTTCGGCTTATGTGTTGAGGTCATTTAGGAAAAGGAGGGAGGGATGATGATTTCGAGGTTGGTGGTTGGAGAGGACAGAGATGGGTATGAAAGAGGTCAGATCATGAGGAGCACAGAAGCGATGAGTTTGTATTTAGAGAGTTGGTTTAGAGGATATTTAACGGCAGGAGAGGGAGGGAAAGAAGAGGAGAATAATTGAGGAGGGGGTCATGGAGAGGTTGGGGAGGATGATAGGGAAGCTATGAGTGGGGACATAAGTGAGGAGGAGGTGTGGATGGCGATACAGAGTATGAGTAAGAGAAAGTCACCTGGAATTGATGGAATTTCGAATGATTTTTATGTGTTGCAGTGGGAGGTCATAAAAGATTGTTTAGTGAGATTGATGAATCGAATGAAAGAGATGGGTACTATGGGCGTGTCGCAGTGCACTGGGGTGATTGTTTTAGTAAAAAAAGGAGGGGTAGGGGAACAGATAGGTGATTATCGGGGTTTATCGATGATGTGTGGGGATTATAAGATTTTGCGAAAGTGTTGTGTAATAGGATTAAGAAAGTAATTGGTAGGGTAGTTGAAGAGGGGCAAAGAGGATACCGGGAGATGTATGAATAAAGGGCATGTTTGGATTAGGAATTTTGTGGACAATAGTGTTGGAGGTGGTGTTTTGGCTGTGGATTGGAAAACTGCGTATGATTGTGTTGAAAGAGATATGTTATGGAGGATCATGAGGAAGCAGGGGTTTGGGGAGGAAATAGTGGGATGGGCGGAAGCCCTGTATAAAGATGCAAAAGTGAGGGTGCAAGTTAATGGGTTGGTAGGTGCGGAAGTGAGGATGGGGAGAGGTTTGAGGCAGGGATGTCCCTTGTCTCAAATCCTATTCGCTGTATGCAGGATCCTTTGTATAGACTAGTTAAGGTAGGAGTAGGGGCGGGGGCGGGCAAGTTGAATGGGATACAGGAATTGTTGGATATGTGGACGACACCACGGTGTTAGTGAATTCTGAAGAGGGTTTACGTGCTATAGGATTGATTATCAGTTTGTTTGGGAAAGCATCTGGTATGAGGATTAACATTGCTAAGTCCAATCTAATGGAAGTAGGTACATGGGTGGGGAGTGGCTTGGGGTTAAGGTATGGATGGTCAATAGTAGATAGATTGAAAGTTTGTGGTATAGTGGTAATGGCTGATTATGGGAAACTAGAAAAGTTAATGTCGATTTAGTTTTAGGTAAGGCATTAAAGAGAATGTTGGGATGGAGACCTGGGGATGTTACGTTGTTACAGAGGGTGATAGTGGTTAATACTTTAGTTTATAGTAAAGTTTGGCACGTGGCAAGGTTATTTCCTATATTAAAGGGAGATATGGTGGAATTGGTTGGAAAGGTGTTGAGATATATATGGGGATATGGGAAGCATTGGTTGTGTAGGAGGTTGTCATGAAGAGGGTGGGCTTAGGGGTTTGGGGTTAATAGATTTGGAGGAACGGGCTAGGTGCTTATATGTACAATTTTGTTATATGACTAAGGGGGTGGCAAAGGACGGAGGGTGGGAGAGGTCATGAGGATTTCAGGAAGTGGTGGAGGGGAAGGATTTGGTTAGGTGTGCTGATATGTTGCGGGGTCTTATGAGTGTAAGGAATCCGGGACGTGTAAAGGCTCGTGTGTTAGGAAGGGTGGGGAGAGGAGAGGAGGTAATGGAAGGGCTGGCTGTTTTTCCGGTATATGATTGGAAAAGTATATGGAGTGGGTTGAAGGGTATGAGGGTCAGTGTGAGGGCGAGAGAAGTTTTGTTTCGGTTTTTACATGGGGTACTGGCCTCACGGGAGGTGCTGTATAGGATGGGTTTGGTTGGAGATGCAAGGTGTGGTAAATGTGGCGAGGTCGATTCTATTTATCATGAGGTATATTTTGTGAGCAATTGGATGTTGTCAGACAATGGTTGGGGCGTTTAATAAGATTTGGAGGGAGGGATACATGCGTTGAGATTTTTGAGTTTAGATATAGGTGGTGTGGGGCAGGATGTGCGTAGAGCGCTTATGTATATGGCTGTTGATTTTGTGTATGTTTCGTGGGTGATGAGGAGCAAACTGGGAGTGTGCGGTTAAAGGCCATAGCAGCGTCCATGTACAGGACAAAATGTAGAAATAGAATTTTGTATGGGAGTCATGGGGTAGGTTTTTCCTGTGGTTTATAGGGATTTCACTGTAGGACAGTTGTTGGGAATGATACAAGTTAATAGTTGAAAAGTGGCTGTTCTATTTTTGTGAGGAGTATGAGAGGTAAGTTAAAGTGGTATGTTTGTGTAGATGGGGATGGGGGTGGACGTGTGACAAGGTAACCATGAGGTTACGGTTTTGACAATATTTTGACTTATGGGGTTTGTGAATGGAGGTATGTATAAGAGGGGGTTATGAAGTAGAAAATGATATAATGAAGTAGGAAAAAAATGGAGGAAGTTAGAGGTGGCTTTCCTTGGGTATCATATTATCTGAGTTTGTATGACTTTTGAAGTATAGAGGACATACTTCATGGGTGTAAAGGTTGATGTGTATGGAGGTAACAGTAACTGTTTTTAGATGTTTATGAGAGAATAAGGTTTTTTTTTGGTTTCATAACAGGGTGAGGCATATTTTCGATAAATACATGTCATTGGGGTTTTCTGTGTTTTTGTGGTGTGTTGCAACATGTGGTATAATATTTTTGTATTTATGGGACAAAAGTAGAATACAGTATTCTGTTGAATACATAGTTGGTTTCTTCAGTAGAGGAGAAATGAGTAGTATATGATGGTAAGGTATTTTACCTAGCTAACTAATTATAAAAGTTATAAGGAGTAATGTAATGTTAATTTTTAAATTAAATGGAGAAATTCACTGCCTGGTGTGTGGGCTTGATGATGGATTTTTGTATTATTTTGATTTGTATGTATGTTTTGGCTACAAAACTGTTAACTTTGCTGTTGGTTATTAGGTTCTTTTTCATGTGTACACATAGGACTTTTTATATATGCATACATGAGTTTTACTGGACTGCTTTTTGGTTGTCATGTTTTTATTAGGGTTACATGATTTTAGTGTGATCAGTAGCTCAAATTTTGAGGGTTTTTTTTTGTTTTTACAGATGAGAAAAATGTATGTAGGGGTATCGTTAGGATAAAATGGGGGATAGAAGGGGGTCTTTTGTATGAGATTCTATGATCTCAAGAAAAGTTTTCAGTTTTCATTGGTAGATTTTACTAAATTGTTTTTTTTTTAAAGGGAGTTGAGAGGTTGAGCTGGTTTTGTAATGATAAGTGTATATTATTAATGTGTCTGTATGTTCAGTTGGGGTTATGTGTGTGTATGGTATGCTCCATTTCTTTTTGTTTAATTATAGTAGATATGTTTCTGCGGAATAATGGAAGAGTCTGAGGACATGTTTTTTTTTCAATTTGATTTGCCACTGTACAAGTTTTTGTAATTTTCATATAATAGCAATTCATTCATGTTAATGTATAAAGATAGTTCTTTTATTACAAGGAGACTATTTAAGTGGCCTTATGTGTTTGTATTAAAACTTGTTTTTGTTTAATTTGTGTTTAGTCTTTAAGTTTTTTGGAAGCATATTAATATGTTGTCTTTTATTTATGTACATACTGTACCAGTTGATAGTCATTTACTGACAACTAAAATGTATTCCTGTTTTTCTAAATAAAATATAAAAAAAAAAAAAAAAAAAAACTTGATTGGAACACTTACATGGTTTCAGATTTAGTAATTTTCCTTAGAGTTTAGCGGTTTCTGGTGATTATTATTCGAATTTTTACTTGTTTATCGTGCTGATTGGTGTTGCTTTACAGTGTGTTGACCTTTATAATTATATAATATAATGTTGTATTTTTGCAACAGCAGGAGGAGGCAGAGGAACGTCATTCTTGAGAGAGCGCCGCCTCGGGTGTCCGTGTACCAAGCAGCCAGGAGGTGTACCTACCCCTGCACCACGTCCACCAGGATGTACCAAGCTTCTGTGCCCACGGCTGTGTGGCAGCGCAGGACCAACAAGATCATTGCTGCTGGCATCACCATCATCGGCCTCACCATGATGCTCTCCCTCATACCTCAGTGTATCTATATCGGCATTGTCTTCGTCACCTGTGCCCTAATGTAAGTCCTGATCGTGAGTGTCTGGCTTTTCAGAGGCATAAAGAACAGGGGGAGTGGAAGGGTGTGGGGAAAATGAGATTGAATGGACGAAAGGGTGGATTGAGGAAGTGTGGTATGTAGAAGGAACGTGGGCTGACAGCATTATAGAAGGGTCCTGGACTAACAACCAGAAGGCAACATTATAGAAGGGTCCTGGACTAACAACCAGAGGACAACATTATAGAAGGGTCCTGGACTAACAACCAGAGAGGACAACATTATAAAGGGTCCTGTACTAACAACCAGAGGACAACATTATAGAAGGGTCCTGGACTAACAATCAGAGAGGACGCATTCGTCGCTCAGCCTTGCTGGTGAGCGGACGTGTGCGGTCTTCCCTGGTGGCGTTTGGCAAAAGCTTGGATTTGCAAATGGCGCTGGGTGGTAGGAAGAGGGTCAACACGGTTTGTGTGGACTTGATCCATGGGGCAGTGACTGCAGAGAATATGGCCGTGCTTCTGCCTGACATATTAAGGAGAACTTATGGTATAGAGAACGACATGTTGTCTGGGGTGGCCATGAATGGAATTAAGAGAATTTTTGTGAAGTTTGGTGCTACCAGTGTTTACGAGACAATCGTGGAAAAGTACCAGGAACGCAGCATGTACATAAACCCAGGTGTTACTGTGCAACTTCGTGATGTCTCCAGAAGGTACACATGGATAAAGGTTCGCAATGTGCCTTTTGAGGCAGATTCAATGGACATGACATCAGTGTTTGATAAATATGGGACCATTCATGCGGCAACACAAGGACGTTGGGCGGGCCCATATGAGGGCTGCCGGATGAGTCTTATGTTTTGAAGATGTCTCTAAGTACCCCATCCCGTCTTATGTAATATTAGAGGAATTTCGCACGCAAGTTTTCGTGACATATGCGGGCCAACAACGGACGTGTCGCCTATGTGGGGGATATGGACACATGGCGGCCTTGTGTGACAGGAGGCAGGAGGCCAGAGGTGCTCCTTACCAGCATAGCAGGCAGCAGTGGACTACGCAACAGGATGACTGTAGTCCTGAGGAGGCGAATAGGAGCGCCGAGCGGGAGGGTGGAGGGCAGGACGACTTGCAAGTGTCGGCCTGTGTCACCCTTCCTGACAATCGCCTATGAGGGGGAGATCCGCTGTGGGCGGTGACGACGTCGCTGAGGGGTGGAAGGTGATGGCGGGAATCCACACGATCCTTGGTGGAGGACATCATCAGTATGACGGAGGAGGGCGTGGACAGGGCCTTGGGTCTGAGTCAAGAGACTGCAGCTGTGGAGTGCGTCAGGCGAGTGGTGGGGCAATGGGCGGAGAGTTCATACAGACAGGAGTTGTGGAAGTGGATGTTCATGCGGAGGAGGGGCATGTGGCTGACATGCAGGTGGACCTAGGGTCGAGGAAACGAGCAGCTGTAATGTCGGATCCAGAGGATGTGCTAACACCAGCGCAAGGCCTGGCAAAAGCTGTGGGCAGCTGTGGTACATGAGGGTGGTGTGGGGCCTAAAGGACAAAGGCCTACGAGGAATGCCGGGGCATTCCAAGTGAGGATTCAAAATGAGTCATAAAGGGGCAGAGTATCCAAGGGAAAGCCACCTTTGTCTTATTCCGGTGTCTAACGGTCAATGTTAATGGTTTGTGTAATGTGCAGAAGAGAGATTGGTTAGGGAGGATTTTGGGACGCTATCAGGTGGATGTGGCTTGTGTGCAGGAGCACAATTATAAGATGGGTAGTGAGTTGGTCATAGCAGGGTATGTCGTGTATGTTGGGTATACATGTAGGTTGAAAGGAGGAGCAGCTGTTTTGATTCGGGAAACCAGCCCGTTTGTTGTGAGCCATTGGGAAGTGAGCGGGGATGGTAGGATTGTTCGAGTTGAGGGCTTATGGGGTAGGGAACGCGTAGCGAATCGAGGTTGAGGTGCAGAGATTTGAAACTGTGGACATGGCATTCTCGGATCATCGTGGGGTATTAGTGAATTTGGCGTGGGATGGATTGCCTAGGAGATATGGGGGGTATTGGAAGTTGAATGTGGGTTTGCTTAAATGGGGGAAGGAGGGTTTTGCAGAGTTGTGGAAAATTTGTGGGGGATGGGGGAAGTGGCGAGATGTGATTTCTGGTGGATACAGTGGCTAAGGTACGCATTAAGGAGTTTTATATTGGGTGGAGGGAGAAAGGCAGGTTATCGTATGGGTTGCAGAGGTATTTGGAAGGGCAATTAAGGGAATGTCATGTAGGGGTTAGGAGACCTATCCAGTACAAATAATAGAGGGTTTGAAGGAGCAGATCAGGGACATCCAAAATATGCATTTTGATGGAGCGAGGGTGGCTGGGGATTGGAGAGGGTGATGTGGGAGATAGGCCATCTGCCTGTGTTTTGCGTGAGCAGCGACGTAAGAGAGAGGCTATGAGCACAATGAATGTTGTGGTGAGGAAGGACCTGGGCGGTTATAGGGAGGGTCAGATGTTGTGGACGACAGAGGAATGAGTGGATATATAGATGCGTTTTGGTGAGTCGATGGGAGGGGGATATTGGCGAGGAGGCGTTACATGTGATGGGAGGGGGTGCGGTGTGAGTTGGACGATGATAATAGGGGAGAGTTGGGAGGGTTGATAACAGAGGAGGAAGTATGGAGGGCTGTAATGGGCATGTGCATAGGCAAGTCCCCAGGTTTAGATGGTTTACCTTGTGAGTTTTATGTGGAAAATTGGGGAGTGTTGAAGGGGTTTTTGGTAGTTTTGTTTAATGAAATGAAGCATAGAAGGGTATTAGGGACATACAGCGGACAGGTGTAGCGGTGCTGGTGCCGAAGCAAACACCGTGTGTACATTACCGATTACAGAGTGCTTACCCTAATGTGCTGTGATTATAAGATCTACGCGAAAATATTGGGGAATCGTCTGAAGAGTGTGGTTGGCAGGGTGATAGATGAGGGACAGTATGGGATTCCGGCAGATCAATGTATGAGGGACACGGGCGTATCAGGGATTTCATTGACTGGAATCGGATGGAAGAGGAGGCTGGGGTTTTAGCATTAGATTGGAGGGCCGCATATGATAGTGTTCACCGTGAGGCATTGTGGAGATTCATGAGATGGCAGGGGTTCGGGCTGAAGTGGTGGGATGGGCACAGTCGTATATGAGGGAGCGCGTGTGCGTGTGCAGGTGAATGGTTTTTTAGGGAGACATATTGAAATGGCAAGGGATTGAGGCAGGGTGTCCTATTTCGCAGTTGTTGTTTGCCTGTGTTCAGGATCCCCTATAGGGAGATAAGGAGATGTCTTGAGGGAAATGTGACGGTCGATAGGGTAAGGGGAGTGGGTATTGTGGGATATGTGGATGACACCACGGTTTTAGTTAGGGATAGGCGGGATTTAGGGGCAGTGGGGAGGGTGGTGGGGGTTTTTGGAGAAGCAACAGGTATGAAAATAAATGAAGAGAAATCATTGTACATGGAGGTGGGGAGGAGGGTGGGGAGGGGAGTTGTGGCAGTGGGGAAACTTGTGGATAGGTTGAAAATTTGCGGTGTAATATACATGAGGGTGTGTGAGGAGGCGAGGTGGTGAATTCGAAGAGGGTGATGGATGGGGTGTTAAGTCGATTGTCGAGTATGAGAGCGGCGAATTTAACTTTACATCAGAGGGCGATAGTGGTAAATGTATTGATCTATAGTAAATTGTGGCATGTGGGGTCAGTATATCCACTGGTGGGTTGTGATGTGCGTAGGTTCCTGGGAAGAATAATGAGATTTATATGGGGTTCAGGTTGTGAGTGGTTAAGAGGGGTGGTCTCGCTCCCATCGCCAGGGGGCTGGGGCTTATTTCGTTGCATCGACGGTTAAAAGTGTGTATGTGAAGAGGTGTTATATGAGGGAAAGAGGGAGGGAGAGGGCTGGCTGCGGAGGATTCATGAGGATATAGGTCGATGGTGGAAGGGTAAGGAGTTAAAGGACTGTGAGGGGATGATTCGATTTATGTTAGTGGTTAAGGACCCGGGAAGGTGAGGCTTGGGGTGTTGGATGGGGTGGGAATGGGAAGGGTGGTAGTGGTGGTAGAGAGTGTATACCCTATGTATGCTTGGGGTGTAGTGTGGGATTGTTGAGGAAGCTAGGATTGATCCGAGGGTGCGGAGGTAGTTTATAAGTTTCTGCATGGCATACTTCCATCTGGGGCATTGTTGCATACTAGGGATTAGTGGAAGGAGTGGTTGTGCGTTGTGTGGGGAGGAAGCGACTGCTTATCATGTAGTGTATTTCTGCGATAGGTTGGGGCGGTGGGGAGTGGTTTAGTCATGTGTTGGGATTGCTGGGGGGTCATTTCGGTGCTGAGGGCTTTGAGTTTGATGTGAGTGGTATGGATAAGCGGATCCAAAGGGCGGTAGTGTATTTGGTCACTGATTTCATTTATTATTCATGGGCGATGCGTCAGGTGGGGGCTGCTGAGCGCATTAAGATGATGATAGCTGGGTTTTATAGGACTAAATGTCGAACTAAAGAGATTATGGGGGAAATGGGAGGTGGATCTCCGGAGGGTTATCGGAACCTCACAGTGTGGGGGTTAAAGGAGCGAAAAGGTAAGGGGTAGAGACGGGCTGGTTTTCCGTTTACAAGGGGGTGAGTGTGAGACGGATAGAGGTGAGAACAGAGGTGGTACAATTCAAGGATAATGTGTGTAATAGGGGTGTCAACTGTCGTGTGTGGGTGTGTATTTACAGTGTGTGAGGGCTCTGTTCAGTTACATGATGGGGTTACCATCAGAAAGATCTGAAAGATCTGGAGAAGGGTCATGGGGGTTCTTATAGTGCGGCATGCACCGGGGGATCAGGTGTGTGTCATGGGACGTGTTAATCGTTAGATATGTTTTACGGCATTTGAATAAAGGTGTGTCTAATGTTACATTGCAATCCACATGATGTGGAAAACAATTGTTTATATATATTTTAGTGGTTAATGTTCTTGGGCGTGTATTGAGAGGTTCTTGGATATGTATTGATAGGTTGTGTATGTTGAACATTGAATTCTTTATACATGAACGCCGGTGATTTGTGGCGTTTTGTCAATGTTTGTCATTGTGTTGATTGAGAAAGTGTGAATGTGCGATAGTCTTATCGCGGTAGGAAATGTTTATATATATTTTGTGTTTAATATTATCTAATGTGTGTGCTTCTTATGTTCTGATATTTATGATTAAATAATGTGGGAGATTGTAGTACGTGTGTGTCATATTGGATAATTTGGTGTTCTTGGATATGTATTATTTTGCTATGTGCTTTGTACCCTGTTTCAATAAAATATAAAAAAAAAAATCAGAGAGGACAACATTATAGTAGGGTCCTGAACTAAACCAAAGAGGACAACATTATAGAAGGGTCCTGGACTAACAATCAGAGAGGACAACATTATAGTAGGGTCCTGGACTAACAATCAGAGAGGACAACATTATAGTAGGGTCCTGGACTAACAATCAGAGAGAACATTATAGTAGGGTCCTGAACTAAACCAAAGAGAACAACATTATAGAAGGGTCCTGGACTAACAATCAGAGAGGACAACATTATAGTAGGGTCCTGGACTAACAATCAGAGAGGACAACATTATAGTAGGGTCTTGGACTAACAATCAGAGAGAACAACATTATAGTAGGGTCCTGAATTAAACCAGAGAGGACAACATTATAAAAGGGTCCTGGACTAACAATCAGAGAAGACAACATTATAGTAAGGTCTAGAACTAAACCAGAGAGGACAACATTATAGAAGGGTCCTGGACTAACAATCAGAGAGAACAACATTATAGTAGGGTCCTGAACTAAACCAGAGAGGACAACATTATAGAAGGGTCCTGGACTAACAACCAGAGAGGACAACATTATAGAAGGGTCCTGGACTAACAATCAGAGAGGACAACATTATAGTAAGGTCCTGAACTAAACCAGAGAGGACAACATTATAGAAGGGTCCAGGACTAACAACCAGAGGAAATGCTGACTATAATTAATCTCCCGAATTTTACCTATTTCATGGGAGAGCCCTAAACTCATGGGGGTCACGCAGCCCTTTGGGGAATAAGAGAAAGTCAAGTTTGATGCACGGAAAGGAAGGGGTATTATTATTATTATAATTATAACTAAACGCTAAACCCACAAGGGTCATACAACGCTGTAAAAAGAAGGGGTAGCTCCAGTCTCTGGATGAAGAACCCTTCATTAGCGTCGAGAAGCCTCCCTCTGAGGGAGCATCCCCAAAAAGGGAGATGTACATAATCACCTTTTCCGTCTAACTGCAACTTTCAATTACTATATAATAACATAATACTCCAGGCTGTTAAGGGCAGTACAAGTGTTCTTCAGAGTCTTCTGAAGCAGTAACCAGTGTAGGGAATTGCACGTTCACCTAATACTGGTGGATCAATGCAGCAACTAGGAGGCCTGGTCTAGGACCCAGCCCCAGGGGCAGTGACCCCCAGTAGTCCAGTAACTAGGAGGCCTGGTCTAGGACCCAGCCCCAGGGGCAGTGACCCCCAGTAGTCCAGTAACTAGGAGGCCTGGTCTAGGACCCAGCCCCAGGGGCAGTGACCCCCAGTAGTCCAGTAACTAGGAGGCCTGGTCTAGGACCCAGCCCCAGGGGCAGTGACCCCAGTAGTCCAGTAACTAGGAGGCCTGGTCTAGGACCCAGCCCCAGGGGCAGTGACCCCAGTAGTCCAGTAACTAGGAGGCCTGGTCTAGGACCCAGCCCCAGGGGCAGTGACCCCCAGTAGTCCAGTAACTAGGAGGCCTGGTCTAGGACCCAGCCCCAGGGGCAGTGACCCCCAGTAGTCCAGTAACTAGGAGGCCTGGTCTAGGACCCAGCCCCAGGGGCAGTGACCCCCAGTAGTCCAGTAACTAGGAGGCCTGGTCTAGGACCCACCCCCAGGGCAGTGACCCCCAGTAGTCCAGTAACTAGGAGGCCTGGTCTAAGACCCAGCCCCAGGGGCAGTGACCCCGGTAGTCCAGCTACCAGGATGCCCGGTCTAAGACCCAGCCCCAGGGGCAGTGACCCCGGTAGTCCAGCTACCAGGAGGCCTGGTCTAAGACCCAGCCCCAGGGCAGTGACCCCGGTAATCTAGCAACCAGGAGGCCTGGTCTAGGACCCAGCCACGGGGCTGTGACCCCGGTAGCCACTATAGGTAAGCTAACACCACGTGGTGCTCTGGGTGCTCTTTATATGTTCAGAGTAAAGGAGTAATGAGGAGAGTGCATGTACTGAACTCTGAGTATATCCACTGAGATATACACCACTTGGTGTATGGACACAACCCTCTTGTCTGTTGATCGGTGTTTTATTGAGGGGTCGACTACTGTACACTTATAAGCTCTTGGTATAATTATACTGATACTATCACATTAATAACATTTTAATTAATAATAATATCACTGAAATGAAAGTAATGTATCAAAGTATACAGACATTACACAGGAGGACGTAATTTATACGAAGCACAAAATTCCTCGTGTAATAACGTTGAGAAATTGAAAGTTGCATGTTAGCGTAGATACTGTGATTCCTCCCTTCCCATCCTTCACTTGGTGGGGAGGTATAAGGGACCATCTTAGCTGACTGTGTGATGGTGAGGATGCTTCACACATGATGCACTGCTCTCTTATTTCCTACATATCTTACCTCCTACTCTTATTAACTGATCTATCCCATCAAGAGAAGTTCCTTGATGCTGGGAGATTCCTTGATGCTGTGAGGTTTCTTGATTCTGGGGGTTCCTTGATTCTGTGAGTTTTTTTTTCTGTGAGGTTCCTTAATGCTAGGAGGTTACTTGATACTAGGAGGATGATGTCAGAGAGACGGGAGAGAGGGCGAAGTATCCACACTAGACTTTGCTTTCATCTAAGAAACATATGAGAAATACGCTACGTAAGATTGTTGAGTGTTAGCGAACACTGTCTGAGATGAGACTACTTCAGGAAGTGGAAGAGTTATAGGCGAGAGAAAAGGACAGAGCAGACTACAAGAGAGAAAGAAGACTTGCAAGAATGAGAGAATTCATGCATGGACAAAGGAAAATGGAAGGGAAGACAATGAATGAGAGTGCCTAGTGAGGAAGTGATGAAGAGGTAATAATGAAACCCAGGACCTGGTTCACTCGCAGGTGCAGAGATGAAGGAAAGATGTATTAGAGCATAGAAAACTACACAATGATGATGATAGACAGACGCAAGCAGAAGATGAGTTGCTGAGAAGCAATTTAAGAATGTCACACTGTTCAAGATCGAAGACAGTGAATCATGGACAACATATGAGAGAGGGGGCAGGCTGACGAAGACGGGATTAGATTTAGATTTTGCCACCGAAGTGGTTAGTTTATTGTGCACCCCATATCCATCCTGTGGACGGTAGCGCAAGAGCATATGGATACACAAAAAGGGCCCAGGCACTAGGCCCCAAAGGGGTTAAATTGTACATTTGGGTTTATATCTACATTTCAAATTTTCTGTTACAAGCAGGTATCTTATTTCATGAATAAGATATCTTGACATGTCACATAGGTTATTATATTGTCTATCTCTATATTCCTCAATAAGTGCACAATTACACATAGTGTTAAGACAGTGACCATATGCCTGATCACATAATTTGCATTTAGTTTGATCATCATCTGTGTCTCCCAAACTGTCAGAAGTACCTGTAGCCAAGCTAAGCCTGGCCACTACAACATCAGTCAGTCTGTTCACATTGCAAGTTGGACGAAGACGGGGCTCGTCTGCACAACGAGGAAAACAGTAAAGCCGCTGAAAGACCATTATAAGAAGAATATTATCTGAGTGGAGCAGCCACAAGTGCTTTGTAAAACACTAACAAAAGTGTACAACGTGACAATAAGAGCTTTTGCCAGAATTGGTAAAGAGTGAGTGCAGTAGCAATAAACAGCAAGAGAGAGTCGGCATTCAACTACAGAGCAACATATTTATTAGTCACAATCGGTATACATTTATATAAGGTACAAATGCACATGATTGATCTATAAACTGAAACATTAATATTAATTTACTTTGTTACAAGAAAGGTTGATAGCACTGTTATAAAGTAAGAGAACAGAGCAGAGAATGGAAATACATAACACAATTATTATTATCTGAGCTATTATAATTATTATTTTATACTCATGGTGAAGTACTAAACCTTAAGGGTCATACAGCATCTGGGGAATGGGAGGTAAGTGTACCCTCGGATTTCGGCCATAATCCGTTCCAGGTTGACCTAAATCGAAAAGGCCTAAAACGAAGCAATATTTCCCATAAGAAATAATGTAAATACTATTAACAAATAAAACATTTTTAAAGATTAACTATAGTTTACATACAAAACAATGAGAACTAAATAAAATGACCAGTGAAATGGATAAATGAACATTTAAATCATTATTATATACCTTTATTGAAGACACTTGTTGGCGTATGGAAGAGAGGAGGAGAAGAGAGGGAGGAGAAGAGGGAGGAGAAGAGAGGGAGGAGAAGAGAGGAGGAGAGGTTATCTCTACCACCATCACTACCACCCCTACCACCATCACTACCACCCTCTACCACCATCACTACCACCCTCTACCACCATCACTACCACCCTCTACCACCATCACTACCACCCTCTACCACCATCACTACCACCATCACTACCACCCCTCTTCCACCATCACTACCACCCTC
>WNWK01010826.1:0-68095 GCA_009830355.1 Cherax destructor | reverse complement strand
GATGGAGCATGGGGCAAGTGTGCTCAAAGTTTCTCAAAGAGCTGGGTAAAACTCCTTATAGACACCAAGGACCACAGGGCACCAGCTTCCTTTTCAGAGACTCGTGTTGCGGTCCAGAGGAGAAAATGCCGGCAGCTTCTGGGCCCCGGCCCCTGGGGAGCTGGACAAGTATTTGACATGTGAGCTCTGAGTTGTTATGTATGTTGTTTACTCCCTATTGAATTCTTGTCAATGTATTTTGTCAATGTTTTTGTCGTGTAATAAAGTATACACAACCAAAAGATGGGGTGGTAGGAAAGTGGAATATTCAAATGGCTTCAGAAAGAAATCTAAATATTCTTCCTTGAAGCCTTTTATCCCACTTCTCCGAGGCTATTGGTCCCACAATGTACACCAGAGGTGGACCCCATCCTACACACACACACACACACACACACACACATATATATATATATATATATATATATATATATATATATATATATATATATATATATATATATATATATATATATATATATAATCTTTAAATTGTGTGGTTTAGATATAGACACAGATTGCTTCTCACATGGACAATTATATGTTGCGTGTTCTAGAGTCGGCAAACCAGACTGAGCCACAGCAACACGTGGCTGGAGTACGCTAGTTAATAATAATAATAATAATAATAATAATAATAATAATAATAATAATAATAATAAGAATAAGAATATTAATAATAATAATGTATTTCGGTCTTTGAGAGATCCAAGAAAAATATCCCTCGTATTGTATAACTCTGTTTCGTGATTCAACCCACGTGATTCCAACTGTGCAGAATGCGACATAATTCTCAAATGCAGTTAAATGAAGATCTGAAGTGAATCATTGAAGGCATTAACAAGTCATCACATGGAAACGAATATCCAAATTTCTTCAATAAAAATGGCAAATTAGGACACACAGAGATCAACTCTAATTCAAGCCTTCCTTTAAGAAACACAGTTAATAGAAGCTAAACTGAAGAGGCAATTTCTTGTTATCTTAGATGGATCAGTATCCTAAAATACACAAGCACATTAAGCTTGGAACATCTCAGTAATTGTATTATCAAGTTATCAATGTTGATGGGTTGAAGCTGATCTGATATGACACTCTGAAATGATCTCATTGATAGAAGTACCCTAATTCAGTTTTCCGAATACCTTCATAAAAAGCAAATTGAGTCCCACATGCACAAAAATTAGTCCAAATATTTCTTTAAGAATGACCAGCTTTTAAGTAAGTACAGAAAGTAAGGAAATAAATATGGAAATAATTGAGTGTCTTTTTAAAGCTTTATGTTCAATAAGTACAAATTTTAAAAAATAAACTTGAGGGCACTCAGCCCTAATAGGAACATAAAAGTACATTATATTGATTAAACCTATGATAGTCCCGTTATTGCATAAATTACTGCACAAAAACAATTTCATCAGTAATATTGGCTAATGATAATTTACTGAACCTATCATCAAGACACAGCTTCCTTTGAGGAAAATATACCAACAGTAAAATTTAAACCTCACCAGAAGATGTATATTCCAATTATAAGAAAATTAAAAAAAAAAAATGTACCTACAGAGACTAAAGTCATGAAAAGTTTAATTTATTTCATACAAAGCATCAAAAATTAAAGTTTGATGCCGTTCTAAAACATTTATTTTAATCAGAAGTTATACAGAGCCTGTTGAATGAGAGACGTTCATTCCAAACAAGAGGAAGATAAGTCCTCTTCTTTAGAAGAAGAGCCCCTCACCAGTATTATGTCAAAATGTTGCCATTTTGAGATTAAAAGTGGCGAAATAGCACCACACACTCCATTAAGTATACTTTCAACGTAGGATACGTAAGTGTTGAAATTCTGAACCGAACGGAAGAGGCTTTTTTCAATTATCACACGGGAACAAAATATGAGAATAACGTATGTAGCACTTACCATAAGATACCCAATAATGGAAATGATCCTGTGAATCTTGTCCTATATTTTGTACACTAGTATTGATAATTTGAAGCTGATAGAATAATTTCAGTTCAGTTCAGACTCTCAGGTAAGGACCCACTAGGGGCGAGGGAAGTGGGGACAGAAGAAGAATAGCCGGTGAGAGGAAGAGCTGAAGTAGAAGAGAAAGAGTCAGGACTAAACCCAACAGTCTAACTACTTTGGTATAACCAGTCAAATAGAATAAGGCGTTTTCTTTTTGAGTAATAAACAAATGTTTTTGGAGAAAGAAAAAATATCTTGAGTAGAATGTTCCATTAAATGCAAATTGTTATTGTCTCACTTGTCTTCTCTAATTTATATTCAATTTCAAATTCTCTGTAATCCTGTAAAAAATATTATTATAAAAAAAAATCTAATATGATAAAATTAACTACAAATGACAAATGGTCACCTACAAAGCCGAACATTAAGGCAAAAATACTTTCAGTTATGAAACGCCGGAGTTTAGGGTTTGAAGCCGTTCAGAATCAGCATTCTCTAATTATTACTTTGGAAACGATTTATTTAATAAACTTGACATATTGAAATTTACACAGTTGAAAGTGAGTGCCAAGCTTTACTTCAATAAAGCCACCAATGGTGAAGTTTGAAGCCGATCAGAGGCATTATTCAATAACTGATCTGCTTCCAACAATTCCATGCTTCTGTTTTAAGTTTCAGCAAAACTTCAAGATTACTCCTACTCAGATTAAAGTTATTATGGAGTACCATTCTTCTTATAGGATATATAACCATTAACTCTTTTTCATTGAATATAAGTGACTATCACTATTAAAACAAAGAGCAATTTGGGATTTATGCCATCCAGTAACAGTGGCGATCATGTGTCCAGAAAACAATACTCGTCTAGAATATTTGAGGCCCATCAGAAGAGGCATTCTCCAGTTATGGCACAGATTACAAAGATTCCAAGAATTTGAACTCTATCATTATATTGACGGATTTGACTATACCTCAAGGAAACTTAACTGTTACTACCATGGCTATAAGATGCTTCGGCCATTAAATACTGAAGCAATTCAGAAGAGGTTAACTAAAATATATTTAATGTGATATAATGGGAATAAAAATTTAAGTTGCAGTTTTAAACTGTAGTGCCGGCACGCCTCTGGCAAGGTAGTGATGGAGTGAGATATGATGAAAGTGTTTCTTCTTTTTCCGGTCAAATTGCCCCGATCTGAAACGGCTGATGTGTTAATAAAAAAATAAATCATAATTATTTACACATAAAATGTCAGTCTGTACTTACACACCTGAATATCATTCTCCGACGTCGTTGAATGTTTGAAGGTGTGCGGCTGAGAGGTCAGCAAGTTCTTAAGAGACATTCCAGTTTGCTGGGAATGGCTTCAACAACATTGTTGACGGAAAAATAAACACATAAGCAGTATAATGTGATCCTTTATTGACAACGTTTCGCCCACGTAGTGGGTTTTATCGAGTCACAAACAGATCTGTTTGTGACTCGATAAAGCCCACTACGTGGGCGAAACGTTGCCAATAAGGATCACATTATACTGCTTATGTGTTTATTTTCCCATTGTGTCGGTATTTTATACCATTTATTTCCAACATTGTTGACAGGGGCCCCCGTTGACAGGGGCCCCGCACATGCCACTCATTTCAAGAATCTAGTTTTCTGCACCGACCACATGAGCTGAAAATATGAAGCCGATGGAATGAGGTGCTATCGAGTTTTGAGCGAAAGAAAAACGGAATGTTGGAGGAAGAAAAGAAAAAGTAACTAACTCTGGTACCCATTTTAAGATCCTCCTCCGGGAATACCTAGTAGAAATAATAATAATAATAATAATGACAGGGTTTGATCAAAGGAGAGAGAGGATAGCTACAACAGATGTGTTAAAGTTTGAGATACATGCACAAGACTCTGGCACCAACCTAACACAGAGGCACGAAGACAGAGACTGTTATACTGGAGTGTTGAGATACAGTTGTTGATGACGTAGTCACATGCTGGTGAAACAAACTAGGGAAAATAGGTTATACTTATGAGGTGGGTCACAGATACAGCAAAGGAAATGAAGTAGTTCCCTATTACATAATCCTATTTTTTAGCCGCATCTCTCTTCATCTTTTACAACTCCATTGCTAAATCTCTGGGCTACCAGAGGGACCTGACCTACTTTCAACAGTGGGCCCCACCCGCATATGACCTTGTCTTCAAATGCTGCATCTCTCCACTCCAATATTCAAGTCTACACTCTCATGCCTCTGCATAAGATTAATAAAGCCTAATGTGTAGGTGAAATTTATCCGGGTGTTGCACATTTATTTTTGTTATCAACTTGTCGCTATTATGCTTTTGATCTAATGACTGATGTGTTAGTGACCCGTATAGAGTTGAGAGACAGTACAATTCTATAAAACAGCGTCTGTCTGTCTGTCTCTCTCTCTCTCTCTCTCTTACCAAAATAATAAAAAAATAACAATCCAATAAGATTAAGAATTCATTTTATCTCTCTAATTTTCCCTATCAAGTAAGCCACTGTATTTTTTTTTAATCTTTGTGGCCAAACCCTTAATTAATATAGTGTTGATTGGCTGGCAGGACATCCGTGTGTTCATGGATGGGTCTCTGTACCTGACGCGGCTCCAGCTGGTCCACGCCGGCAACTACACCTGCCACGCAGACCGCAACAAAGACGTAGTCCAGACCCACATCCTCACAGTGCACAGTAAGTCAAAGCACGCATTGTAGAACTAACTAAAATTGCGAGAACGTTTCGCTCTATGTTGTGCTTTGATCGAGTCTTGAAATTCATGACTTATTAAAGGTGTACACAACATGTTTTGTAGGTTGCTTCTGCCTTCATAATTATTGGAAGTCTGTGTGCCATTAAGCAAAGTAAGTTGACACTGTGTGTCTCCCTCTTCTCAGAATTCTTCCCAGAAATCCTTGCTTAACTAGTTATAATTTGATATATATTTTGCTTTGAATAAACGAAATTTCCATTAGGACACTATTGTCACAGAACTCTCATTTCACTACACATAGTAACCTCAGAATAAACATCTGTGAAAGCAAGCAAATTATCCCGTAATAAATAATAAGACACACACATATATATATGATTGTTTCACATCTTAATACTCATTTGAAGCAACTTTTCAGCACATTATTTCTTCAGTAATCGCAAATGTCAGAAGTCCTTTAGTAACTTTTGCGCTTGTTTACAGCTGTTCCTACGGTGCAGGTGACCCCCCACATCCAAAGTTTACGGCCAAGCGAGGAAGCCATCATGAGCTGCAGAGCCACTGGAGAGCCTTTTCCAAAGGTGACTTGCTGCTCCTTTATCATATATTTTGTGAATATATATGTGCCGAATAGGTAAAACTTGCGATTTTGGCTTAAATAACAACGCTGTTCTTGCCGAATAAGACAAGCGAAAATTTATGTATGCAATAATTTCGCGAAAATCATTCTGAACCTAACGAAAAAAAATTTTTTATTGTGTTTGTTTATTATTAAATTATTGTAAACTTATCTAAAATATATTTAGTTGGATTAGGATAAATTAAATTGCGCTTGTTACAATAAGGTTAGGTAAGTTTTCTAAGGTTCTTTTGGTACAAAATTATTAATTTTGCATTAACATGAATTAAAAAAATATATATCTTTAAACGTATAAGAGAAAATTTTAGAAAGGACTTAAATTTAAATGAGTTCTTGCTAAATGTGCAGTTTTACCTATTAGGCACGATATATATATATATATATATATATATATATATATATATATATATATATATATATATATATATATATATATATAAAAAGATTTAAGAGATACATTGTTGATATAAAGATGGCATATACAGCACACGAGGTGCGAGAGATACATGTCCAGTACACATTGTTACATGCCTGTCACTGATTATAATGCGAAAATCTCATCCCCCTCCTTTGAGCTGGAGCGCGTGCCCAAAATACAGCATGCATTACCCCTCTGAACAGCAGCGCTGAGTTGCTGGAACAGAAAGGTAGCTGCCCTGGGATTCCTAGTTACCCTGTTGACTCTTTTGCCCAGCTCCTTGAGGAACTTAGATGCACTCTTTCCCCATGAGCCAAGGGTCTCCGAGCCTATGGAAAAAAACATATAATGATGGGCAAGTTCTCCGTATTTTCTAGACTTTTGGGACTCCCTGAAGATGGCAGCTGCCCCTCCTTCCTCCCTGGTATATTGGAGATAGGTATCAGCCAAGGTAGATGCACATGTGTAGTCCCACACCACCTGCTTGCCGTCTGTCCAGGCTTGAAGGGTGATACCATCTGGATGCTTTTGGCTGCCATCAGATCTGCATAGTTGGGGTGTCTCCCTTACTGCTGGGCATCCGGCTGTTGTGAGGCTCCTCTTGATAATGTTATTAACCTCTTCATGTCTTGCAATCTTTCCCTCGGATTTACGACACACAAGACCATGGTACCCGAATCGGTCTGCTGCTTCACTGCCATAAATATACCTGTGTTCGGCGAGAATAGGGGCGGCAAGTCGAAGGGCAACACCAATGCGGATGGTCTGTGGGTCGAGGCGTGTGCCAAGGTTGGAGTTGGGAACAGCCAACAGAAAGTCCCCTGCATGAGGAGCTCTCACTGCAAGGAGGCGGGCTCTATCCTTCCCTGACACACTCTGAAGCATTGCAGAGGCTATATTCTCTAATATTGGGCCATCCCAGTGCGACTGTTTGTAGTTGTTGGGGGGAGCAGGCCTGGTTTCAGAGCCTGTTAGATTATCCCAGATCCTGGCTCCGTCGACGAACTTTTGGTCATGGATTCCAATCTTGTCCCTAAGATGTTCAGGGAGAATCGCTGCTACAAGCCCTCTGGATGCAAAGCATGAAGACAGGAAAGCAGGTAGAGCAAACATATATACAATTGAAAAAACAAATCAAATGAGATTATGAATTTTCAGCTCTTCTGATGCTGGACACAAGCCGAGCATGGAACAAGCATTTTTCCTCTGGATGGCCAGAGAGAACCCGCAATAATGGATTCAAGTTAGATAAGTTTAGATTTAGAAAGGATATAGGAAAGTATTGGTTTGGAAATAGGGTAGTTGATGAGTGGAACAGTCTGCCTAGTAGGGTTATTGAAGCAAGGACCTTGGGTAGTTTTAAATTTAGGTTGGACAAATTCATGAGTGAGAGAGGTTGGATTTGAATGGGAATTGCACATGAGTAAATAAAATGATCAAAGCTTATTTCTTGTTTAGCATTGAAAATTAGGTTGAACAAATGTTCTGTTAGTGGGATGGAATGTGAAGGACCTGCCTAGTATGGGCCAACAGGCCTGCTGCAGTGTTCCTCCTTTCTTATGTTCTTATGTACAGAAGTACTGTTTCCGAATCTTCCCTACTAGAAGCCCCACAGCCCGAGCTGTAGAGCGCTGGTAATGGTAAGAAAGGAGGAACACTGCAGCAAGCCTTTTGGCCCATACTAGGCAGGTCCTTCAATAAGAACATAAGAAAGGAGGAACACAAAACATAAGAAAGGAGGAACACAGAACATAAGAAAGGAGGAACACAGACCATAAGAAAGGAGGAACACAAAAACATAAGAAAGGAGGAACACAGAACATAAGAAAGGAGGAACACAGAAAATAAGAAAGGAGGAACACAGAACATAAGAAAGGAGGAACACAGAACATAAGAAAGGAGGAACAATGAGCTGCTTTAATCACTTTATTGTTTTATTAAAACTATTATTGTCCGAATGTTAGGAATTACTTCTAAGATGAAACTGAGGTTGGTGCTTCTGTGGTACGTAAGACGCCTTTTTCTTCACATATTCTGCTGTACCCTGAGAATATTACTGATGACCAGAAAATCGCTTGGTATCTTTATTACTGTGGTTATACTGAATGTTGATATGTCTCTTGTGTCTAGTACATTAATAGAAACCATACGACTCGTCAAAAGATTCTTCCATATACTATATTAATCTTGCTTCTTTTGTTTCCCAGTTATCTTCTGCACTGGACAACTCACACAAGCTGAGAAAGTCACTATCCCTTTTTAAAGAAATATCTAAATGAATAAGTTTTTCCAAATCTCTGATCTTGACACGAAACATCAACCGTTAGATAACTTGAGGAGAATAATTCCAGCAAAACATTGAAACTGCTTAAAATGAAGTAAAAAGACAGTTAAAATACTAGGATTCCAATTAGATATCTTTTACCAAGCTATGTTAAAGTAATGATAACAGAATATCTTATGTTATTGCTACAACAATGTAAGAATGGGTTGTAATGAGCACAATAATAAATTATAATCTTACTTACGAAATATAATTGACAATAGGGAATGGACTACGTATGCTAATAACATTTTAATAATTAATTTGTAAAACATGACATCAGACAAAAATTCATGTAATGCTGGAGGCTTCGCTCTAAGTTTTTTAGCTACTTTAAAACTAGTTAATAATGAGGAAATTGCAACATTATTTGCAACTTGGAAAGATCTAATGAGTTAAAAAGAGAGTTTTTAAATCATACTAAAATTTTAGGAGTAATGAAAACTTAGATATTACTAAAACTGATAAATAAAATGCGACAGTGATTATGAATGATGTTTTGAGTAATGTAGACACTTTATATGTGAGAAAGAATCTAAAATAAAGTGAAATAATTAAAAATCCTGACAACCAGCCCGTTATTACCACATATGTACGAGTGCGACTGAATCAAAACACATAAACCAGGTAATTCACTCACACCCATAATTAGTTCAGTGGCTGAGTTGTACTATACAAAGTGTCAAAGTGGCTAGTGTATATATTGAACCCAAATGTTGGCAAAGTTTCCAACTGCAGCTTTAAGAATAATATTTATTTGATGGACAAATTAAGCAACATAATTTGCCTTAATGTTGTTGAGCTTTTAAGCTGTTTATATATATATATATATATATATATATATATATATATATATATATATATATATATTACATATATATATATGTGTGTGTGTGTGTGTGTGTGTGTGTGTGTGTGTTGTGTGTGTGTGTGTGTGTGTGTGTGTGTGTGTGTGTGTGTGTGTGTGTGTGTGTGTGTGTGTGTGTGTGTTGTCCCATTATTTGTAACACTATTTTCGATTTTTTTTACATAGATCTTCTAAATAGGTTTTGTGACTGTGCTACCTCCGTAGGTTGAGTGGTTGAAGAATGACGAGCCTCTACGAGTGGACATTCCCCACAAATACGAGGTGGTCGGCAACGGTACGCAGCTGAGGGTACGCAACATTGGCTACGCAGACACAGGGGCGTACATGTGCCAGGCCACAAGTGTGGGCGGGATGGCTCGAGACATTAGCTCGCTCATTGTCCAGGAGAACCCAGCACCCAGTAAGTTCTCTACACTCTTGTCTTAGATTTTTAGTTGTATAATTATAAACAGGATAGAGCTCCTGTTAGGCCTTCTAGTCTTTTCTAGGAAGGTCCTACTCACACCCAAACATATATGCCTAACTCACTCAAAAAGCAATTTAAACTACTCGCTTCAGTAACATTACTTGGTACTTTTTTTCACTCATCTACAGCGCTTTTGCTAAACTAGTGATTTTCTATAGGCTTTGTAACTATGAATTTATTCAACTTCGACCCTGTTTCTATTTGTAAATTTAGTTTTTCGTATTTGTACCCAAAAACGAAATACATTCAGTGTCTTTACAAAACTGAAGATTTAAACAGAATGAGGTGAAGAATCTACACCCACAACCTGGCTGTGGGAAAGAGGAAATTGGCCAGCCCTTTGCTCAGAGCTCCCCGCCTCCGATGCTCTTCTCCAAGTGAATGCCTTCACTGAGGATATCCTTAATCTCCAACAAATACATTATTCACTGGCAGTATGTGACGAATCCTTCAGCTTAGCCTTGGTTCAGCTTCCGTTATCGAAAGGCTGTTACTGTTAAGTACAGGACCTGGAGAATGTATAAGAGGTATCCCACTGCATATATAACAGTTACCTGCATAGGTAAGCCTGTCGGCAAATGGAATAAGTCCAAAAGTGGACCATTTTTAAATGGAGGTTGACACAAAAACAAAACTGGCATCAGGTAGAGTAGGCTCCAAAATCTGATGACATTCCACCTCTAGATAAACAAGATGGGACCGTCTCTACTAACATTTAGGAGAAAACTGACCTCTTTGCTGAACACTTTGCTGCCGAGAAGCAATCTCCTAATCCAGCAATTTGACAATAAGGCAGGATGAAGTGTTTCTTTTCCCTAAATCCTTGATGATCAGTATTATCAACATGAATGATGGTCAGTATTATCAACATGATGATCAGTGTTATCAACATGAATGATGGTCAGTGTTATCAACATGAATGATGGTCAGTATTATCAACATGAATGATGGTCATATAGGCGCATATAAGAGTAGACGTGCAGACCAGCTAGCATCACCTCTATCCCTACTCCCTATTCCATACATTTGCAGCATCTGTCACATTGCTTCCATCTCCACTTTATCATATACTTTTTCTGAATCCATAAATACAACAAGCAGTCTACTACTCTTACCTAAGTTTTGTACACTTGTATGCTTCAATGTAACAACTTTCTTTACACATCCTCTACCCGCCCTGAATCCTCTTTGTTATTGTGTAGTTCAAACGTTTAAAGTAATTATACTTCCAAACGCTTGAGACTACCAGTTACGTTCAACAACCTTCTTCCTCTATAGGTCTTACAATCCCTCCTACTAACGAATTATTCATGTTTTTTGTCGATCTTTGTCATTTTTCTTCTTTCACGCATTTGTTTTTCAACACCGGTCGTCTTCCACTGAGGCCCAGTGACCCGAAAATGGAGGGAAGTTTTTTTTTTTTTTACTTATAATTAACAAATAAAATATCCCTTCAATAACTATAACTTTTCCTGAGTTTAGCATTTCAGTCCTAATCCCATCAATATCAGTTTTTTTACTGCATTTCATTCATCCCACATAATCCTTTGGCTTCTTCTTTATTCCTCCCAGATCTTATTCCATTCAGATTTTATTCCATCCAGATCTTATTCCTCCCAGATCTTATTCCTCCCAGATCTTATTCCATCCAGATCTTATTCCTCCCAGATCTTATTCCATCCAGATCTTATTCCTTCCAGGTCTCATTCCTCCCAGATCTTATTCCATCCAGATCTTATTCCTTCTAGATATTATTCCCTCCAGATCTTATTCCTTCCAGATCTTTTTCCTTCCAGATCTTATTCCTTCCAGATCTTATTCCTTCCAGATCTTATTCCTCCCAGATCTTATTTCATCCAGATCTTATTCCTTCCAGGTCTCATTCCTCCCAGATCTTATTCCATCCAGAGCTTATTCCTCCTAGATATTATTCCCTCCATATCTTATTCCTTCCAGATTTTTTCCTTCCAGATCTTATTCCTTCCAGATCTTATTCCTCCCAGATCTTATTCCTTCCAGTTCTTTTTCCTCCAAGATCTTATTCCTCCCAGATCTTATTCCTTCAGGTCTCATTCCTTTAAGATCTTATTCCTTCAGGTCTCATTCCTTTAAGATCTTATTCCTTCAAGGTCTCATTCCTTCCAGATCTTATTCCTTCCAGATCTTATTCCATCCTGTCCTATAAATAAAACCTCCGCCTTCTTTTTTTCAACAACATTTAATAACTTTAAATATTCCCCTTATATTTCCAGTAACCCCAATTTTCCTTACTTCATTTCTCCTTTTAAACTGCCAAATCTATTTGACATTTAAAAACGGTTTATTATTATTATCAGTCTCTAATATTCTCCTCTTGAATGTAAAATAAATTTTATTTTTTTATCAAATTTAATGTTTTATGAGGAAGGACATATCAATATAGAATGCAAAGAAACCGAAGCTATTATGAAGACAAACGGAGTCTTGAGTAGAACACTAATATTATATACATAAGGAAGTACTAAACCCATAAAGAATTGAAAAACAATCTGGTTTGATCAGAAAAATGTGAAGTTAGCTCCAATGCTTAAAATCAAGAGCCCTTCACCTATATAGAGGCACTTAAAGTTAGCCCTATGAAGGGTGAACAATATTAAAACTGTGAAGACAAGAGTAACAAAGGTGCAAGCATAGACAGTGAGGTCGGAGAAACTGTGTCTGACAGATTCAAGGAATCAGAAGTAATAGTAACACAAAAAGAGCAAGAAAATTAGGAGCTACAACGACTAAGACAGGCAGGATGTCAGCAGTGTTAGGAACTTTATTTTATATTTCATTTAAAATCCAGTATTACATCACATAGAAACAATTAAATATCAAGGAACAGTAAAGCAAAACATACAGTTTACCAACAGAGTAAGTACATTCAACTGAAATAAGGTACTCTCGTAATCGACATTGAAAAACATACAAGATTGAGAAGAAAACCTATAGTGTAAAATAGTAGACATAATGAAAACCTGAACCCACCCAAAAAGAACTCCTAAAACCCCAAACATCTTAATTTAAATTAAGTATACACACTTGTTATTTACATTATTTACTGTACAAAACAAACTCTATGAGTCATCAAAATGGGAGAAACCCCGGGAAAACATTCCCATGCATCCAAAACCCTAACCCTACACTTAACCGCAAGCTCTATAGTACATAACCATTAAACACTGACTAAACCCCGTTTACAATATATTCAAAGCATATATTGTTACCATAATGAGTAGCACATTTCACGCCAAAATGAATTGAAGCAAAAATTTACAAAATCTTTCACTCTAAATACAAGGAGCCACCTGCTCTCCTAATGAGAATATCAAACATAACCAGCAATTACATATACCATAAAGTACTGCAAAGCTAACCCCCCATCCCTCATTACGTACACAATTTTCAAGACACCCGAGACAGAGTCACGGAGGAATGACCACGGAAACCTGATTGTAACACAAAAGGCATCCGGTGGTCATAAGATTGAAACATATGCAATACACAAACATATTACATAAGAATATATAATATACTATACAAACATATATACTATAATCAAAACCACTATGAATACCTTTAACAAAACACAATATGGGACCACTAAAGGGTCAAAAGCATACAAGTATTAATATACTACAACAATTACAACTAAACGTTTGGTAATATGAACCATCAACAACAGTAAAGAAAAACTAGGCACAACACACACTCATAACATAGAAATCTCCGTATAATTCGTGAAAGGGATGCCCGTAACCTGGCTCCAACACCTCAGTGACGGAGTCTACGGATCAGACCCATTCAGTTTCAATACAAACCAATACAATAAAAGAGAATACCAATGATACCTCATCTTTTGCATGTTTTTGTTTTAATACATAACTAAAAACAACTCACAATATAAAAAAAGAATAATCCCATATATCAAGAATGATAGCCATAATAATTGCAAGAATACATCAATCACATTTGTGAAGTGAGAAACCGAAAAAGGAACCAAAATATCCTAAGGGCACAACCTGACCCCCAAGAAAGGCAAACCCCCACTGAAAAAAAAAACCTGAAATCCAAAAGTGAAACCAAAAAAAAAAACTAACCCCCTTCGTCTGAGTCTCCAAACATACCACACACACACTCACCTAGAAAAAGAAAACCCACACCCCTTTTCCCAAGGGAAAAAGGGGTTAGTGGAAAACTGGGATAAACCCCCGACAACCACACCCCCCCTCCCCCATACATAAAACCCACCTATCAGCTTTCACACCTACCCACCAGCCCCCCTTGAAAAAAAAACTACTATAGCTTAGAGTTAACCCAGCAATGACCCCATTGTTAAAAGCCTATATCCTACAGAAAAAAACCTATCCCACACCCTCCCATACAACTCCTGGTTCCTACACTTAGTTCTATAAAATCTCGCTGCTAAAGCCCTAATCCTAGCATCACTCCTAACCTTCCTCATACTCCACGAAACATAAATAAAATCCATAACCAAATATATGACCACACGCCTCACATCCTCCGAGCATCCCACCACATCCAACTTAAACATCTTAACACTGATAACCCCTCTCCCCCCCACACCCCGTATTACCCCTAGAAACCATTCTTTCACCCTCTCAATACCCCCACAAAAATATACGACATGTAATGCCGTATCCAAATACCCAGTGTTGACAGTACCCATCACCTGCCAGTCCCATCACAAAAAGCTGAGCCCTAGATGCCAAAATACCATGTAAAAACCGATACCCAATCTCACGCACCTTAGGAGGCAACTTTAGATGCCTAACCCAAAACCACGTAACATTCCAATCGTAACACAGATAGATATCCATACCTAAAACCTCCATTTCTCGCCTTCCCACCTTATCTAACCTCCCCACCTTCACCTTACCCGGATCCAGAAAAACCAAAAGATGCCATAAAATTGCCTCACAAAACAACAAATTCCCTCCCTTCCACCATCTGCGAACCTCACTCATCACCCACCCCACTCTCACTCCTCTAATTCCCCCTTGCGCTAGATATTCCAGCCTAACATATATTCCTATCAAACGCCTCTGCAAAGGTATCAGACCCAACCCGCCCTTAGCTACACTAGTCATTACCACATCCTTCCCTAACCAATGCCTCCCGTAACACCATATAAACCTTAATACCCGACTTTGCAACCGCAGAACATCTTCCTCCAATAAGGGATATACCACCGCAACATACCACAACTTGCTGTATACCAAGGAATTAACAACGATGACCCTCTGCAAGAGAGTGACCTCACCAGGTCGCCAACCCCCCATCCTACCCAGAGCGGCATTTACCACTGCTGAGGAATTAACCTCGCGCGCAACACTCGCCTGAGTACAAAAAGTCACTCCGCATATCTTTAACCTATTCACTATCGGCCAACAAAAACCCTCTCTCTAATAATGCAATTCCAATACCCGGCGATTATCGTAAGCATCGGTAAACCTTGCAGCGCCTAAACTAAATCATCTCGTACAAACTCATGCTTAGCGCGGCGATTGGAAGTCGCCGGCATATATACACCTATGAAACACACCTATATATCACCCCAAACCCTGTCCACCCGTACTATCCTACCACCACCCCCCTCCTCCCAGGCTTTTAACTTGAAGGGGCTGGTGTCATGAATACCCACCATCACCCCACCCTTGAAATTCCCCGAGTTCCCGGTATAACACATATATCCTTTTAAACACAAATCCCTACCACACCTATAGTTATGCTCTTGGAGAAAGCATACATCGATATTCAATCGTCTGAGCGTCCCCTCAATCCATCTCCTCCGAACTTCTGCCCAGAGCCCATTCACATTCAAATTGAAACACCTGAAAAGGTCAATGGGGGTTTGCCACTTCGGCGCACAGATCCTATCACACCTGTCACAGAGGCCCCACTATGTGCCCTCCCTCCTTTCACCCCTACTCCACCATTTCTTCCTTGGGACACAACCTTCTTCCCCTTTACAACATCCTTCCAAGCCATTTTACAAGACCTTTGGCCTGGGATTATAACATCATCCTCAGCAGCCCCACTGGGCCGCTTGCGGGATGCTCCCACACATTCCATATCCCCAAGACTTTCTATGCACCTCCACCTCAGCCACCACCTCAGGCATGGAGTCAACAATGTCCTCCACCGGACCAATCTCACACTCAGGACTCGCCGAAACACCAGGTGAGTCCTCGTTCAGACTCAAAACACCCGAGGGAGACAGGCTCTCAAGGAGGCTCTGGATGTCCTCAAAACATGTCCTCGGCAACTCAGAGAACACCTCTAACAAGTCACCCACCATGGCAACCTGAAGACAATCCTTCACCCCTTCCTGCAGCTCTGGGGTCAAAGTCAGGACGGCCTTCTCAGCAGCATCAACAGCCTCACTCCAACTCCGAGGGACATCCACAGTATCAAGAACCGCGTCCACATTCGTCTTGGAATTCTCTTTCGGGTCCACCTCGGAACGAGATACCCCATCATCCCGACGTCCAGGTTGCCGCTCACTTCATTGATCACACGAAGCTGCCACATGCCCCGGGGCACCACAGAGCCGGCACGTCCTTACGAGACATATACTTGGGTACGAAACTCTTGCATCTGGACATATGACGGGATAGGCCTCCTGAAAGTCATTTTGAGGGAGTATGTACCCTCCGGCATTCCAGCGTAAGTACCTTGCTGCCACCTACCAACATTGGTTACGTGGATTGTCCCATACTGGCCGAACACTCGACGAACATCAAATTCAGCTGCCTCAAATGGAATGTTCTTCACATGAATCCATGAGTAATGCGCCGACACGTCATGCATACGCACCTCCAATTCCGAATTGATGACCATATTCTTCTCTTGAAACTTGTCCACCATTGCTTCATACACACTGGTGGCCCCATTCAAGGAGATACCATATATGGCCTCAGTCGGGACTCCGAAGGTGTCACGGATAACCAGTGGCAAGATGACCTCAACATTGTCAGGATACACAGCACCTTTAAGCAAATCCACGCAGACAGTGTTGACACGGCGCCGGTAAGTATCAGCCATTGTGGTGAAAGCAAAATTTCACCTAACCTCCACCAGGGGGACGACTGAGCTCACCCGTGCACCGCTAAGGCTTGGGGAAGTGTTAGGAACTACAGTGACTAAGAAAGCCAGGATGTCAGTAATATTAGAAACTACAGTAACTAAGGGAGCCAGGATGTCAGCAATATTAGAAGCTAAAGTAACTAAGAGAGCTGGGATGTCAGCAACATTAGGAGCTACAGGAACTAGGAGAGCCAGGATGTCAGCAATATTAGCAACTGCAGTGACTAAGAGAGCCGGGATGTCAGTAATATTAGGAGCTACAGGTGATAAGAGAGCCAAGATGTCACAATATTAGGAGCTATAGTGACTAGGAGAGCCAAGATGTTAACAACATGAGGAGCTACATGGATTAAGAGAGTCTGAATGTAAAAAAATATTAGGGGAAAGTCAGATCCACAACACAAGCCCCAATATTATTCTAGACTTCACTGTGAAAGAACTCAGTGTTTAAAATAGCAAGCGTTGCGTCCATTTCCTGGGTGTTGCTACATGTTTTACGAAATTAAAAACACTGCATTGGTGTTAATATGCATAAAATATGTTACATTAATTTGTTTCATAATGTGTTAATAGTGTTTACTTTTTTGAAAAATGGAATAAGTTACTGCCTTTAATTAACCCTTTACCAGGCCAGGTGTGCCTCATATTTGATTCTGCCATAGAGGGTATTTTAGAGGCGCCTAAAATAAATAAACTTGACAAATGAACAAAAATAAATATGTCTTAGAATTGCTTATATTATCAGAATATAGGTTGCAAATGTTGCAGTGTCTCAAATTTGATGCGTGGCCTGGTAAAGGGTTTTAATCATAATTACACGGGAGAGAGAGAGAGAGAGAGAGAGAGAGAGAGAGAGAGAGAGAGAGAGAGAGAGAGAGAACTTGGAAAGGCAAATAGGAGAAGACTAACACCGAGGCTCTCTACCGAGAAGGACTATCTACATCCATGGACTATTATCTTCATAGTTTAGAGAGGGATAGTAAATTAAAAAACTCTCTCCCAAAACTTCATTCGTTTCGGCTACATCTGGCATAAAACATTATTAAAGCATACCGTTCTGTATTAGAAAACTGGTATGGAATTTTTAGGGAAAACATGAGTGGAAAGTTTGTCCATAATTGGTATTAAATTGGTGGAGCATTAATTGAAGTAACGTGAATAGTGGAAAGACAGTAAACAGTGCACAGTAACTCTGTGACATTTTCTTTCTTTAAATGATGTGTTAAATCATAACCGTTAATGGGTATGCAATTTGTTATCAGGATTCTTTAGGTATTCAGGCTAATGTTTCATCTAGCCTTAGGGGTTTGCTAATGATTAGCATATCTACGTACGTTAAAGTACTTTCAGTGTTGATTTCATTTATACTGAAGTGGGAAAACTTGGTCGAAAGCCAAGCCAATATCAGAGCCGGTTATTCCTGGTTATAATCTGCTCGGTAAAGAGTGTACTCTTAAGAAGGAAAGAGGGGTCGCCTTCTCCTGTAAGAGGCTAAACGTTGTCAAGAAAAATAGACGAGATACTGAAATCTGACACAGTGGTGATAACAATCTCACACAATGATAACATTCTAATGTTAGGCGTAATCAGCTTATCTACTAAAAAAGCCAGGAACATTTTAGGAAACAGTTCTCGAAGCTTGATATCTCTTAAAATAATTATTGATACACACAAGAATTGGTCTTAAGAACAAAGACAGTGAGAAAAAGGAGAAGGAAAAAGGTTCCTCAGTGTCTAATTTCCAGAAAGTCGGGGAGCAAGAAATAACATAGACGAGCTGAAAAATTGTCACATATTTCTGCTGAATCCCACAGCAGGAAAATTTAAACTGTTGTATCAGAAAAAAATTAAAGGCAGAAAAAAATGTCACTGAATCTGTCTAAGGTTTATCGAAAGAGGCGAAAGCTAATAAATCAAATTATCTACAAATCTCCAAACTTACATTGTAACCATTGGAAACTGTAATGGGTAGAAAGTGATATGGCACTTGGAACAATTTGAAAGGAAATCTAAGGTCTAGCGGCTTTCTAGAAACAGACCAGAACTGTTTTCTAAAACAGTTTGTGAAAACCACTAGAGTAAATAACCTGTTTTATTTGGTTCTGAAAAGCAAGAAATCTCTGATAAATAATCTTGAGGTTAATGAAGAACTTGGATAAACTAATCACAATTCACTGTTTTCAATATCTAACAGAACTACTTTAATAAAAATATAAAATACATGATTTCATTTATGCTGCAGACTATGTGGGGATAATGTATTACTTCAGTGACATAGACTGGAGTGACAGACTAATTATCATGTAGAAAGCTGGCGGGATGGAAGAGATATTTGGTAATATGACATTTTTAAAGCACTGTATAAGATACCTAAACTGCACATATTACTACGAGAGAAATTACATCTAATAGAAATGACCGCATGTGGATAAATATACTAAAACATCTCTTAGGTGAAAAAAGAGGGATTTACTGGCAAACCAAAATATGAGAGTCACCTCTAAGAGAGGTTACAAAAATAATAAGAAAACCAATGGGAGATTGTGAAATTAAAGTTACAAGGTAATCTAAGACCAACCCAAAAGGTTTCTTTAAGTTATGGAGAAATAAGATTAGGGAAAACATATCTCTATTTAAATGTAACATATATTGCTTCTTTTTTTTACAGAAGAGCATACAAACGAAAGACTAGAAATCATTAATTCTATTGGTAAGAAAGGAAAAAATTATTCATGATCAAAGGCACTTGAGATATGGTTCTCCGACAAATAGATAGACTAAAAACAAACATGTCACCGGGTCCTGGCGAACAAACTATTTGCTGGTCCTTCAATAAATCACTACACACGAGTTTCATGGCGGATGAGTGGAAAATGGCAAATGTGAAACCCACTTACAAAAAGTGAGAGATAGTTCATAATATTCAAATTATTTAGTAATTAACTTATTCTCAGTTATGGGAAAATTTATGGAATAAATAAATGCAGATACAATTAATTTCAAGATGAACTGTTGAAGAAAGCAGCATTTCATGGTATAGGAGGACAATTCAGGATAACAATCTGAAGAGGTATTTCACATAGGTCAGTAGTGTGGTTCTTGTAGATCACTATCTACATGAATGAAATCGATGACACAATAAAAAGTAACATAACGAGGACACTAGAAATATAGAGGATGAACTGGATGGGATGATGTTTTGGTCGGAGATGTGGCAGATACAGTTTGATGTGAATAAAAATAGAGTTTAAATTACGGTAAAATAAAATAACTGTAACACTTATTTACTAAATCATGTACATCTAAATTACTTTGAAGGTTAGAAAAACTTAGGAGTACTTGTTAGCAGTAATCTAAAACTAAGACAACAGTACGTAAGTATCTGCAGTAAAGCTAATAGATTTCTTAGCTTCAAATAAAAAGGCATGACTAATCGAGGTCTTCAGGTTGTAATTCAACTTTATAAATCCTTGGTAAGGGTTCATTTAAATTATACTGGTCTTCCTATTATAGAAAGGACAGAAATGCGTTAGGAAACATAAAGAGAAGAATGAAGAAAATGATTCCATGTATCAGAAATCTTTCCTACGACTGTTGGCTGAAGACACTAAATTTGCACTCTGGAAAGGCGTAGATTAAGGGAAAGATATGATTGAAGTGCACAAATAAAAAAAAAAAAAAAAAGACGATAAATAACGTAATTAAAATATATAGCCAAGACAAGATTTGCAGCAATAGACTCAAGACTGAAACAAACTCTCAAGTCACTGAAAAAAACAATTGCTACGTAGCTTTAAAAACAGATTGGACAGGTTGTTGGATGGGTGCGATTTTAAACAGTAATCCTATTGTACATAAGAATATAAGAAAGAAGGAACACTGCAGCAGGTCTACTGGCCCATGCGAGGCAGGTCCAAGCCTCCCACCGGCTTAAGCCAATGACCCAACCTAGTCAGGTCAGGTCACATTTACTTAAGGAAGGAGCACGGCATCAGACCTAGTAGCACAAGCTAGTCACGTCCGACTCATACCCACCCACACCCACTCATGAATTTATCTAATCTATTTTTAAAACTACACAACGTCTTAGCTTCTATGACGGTACTCAGGAGTTTGTTCCACTCATCCACAACTCTATTACCAAACCAGTGCTTTCCTATATCCTTCCTGAATCTGAATTTTTTCCTGTTTTCCACTTATACACCTCAGTCATATACCCACTAATTCTACGCCTTTCTAGAGAGTGCAGATTCAGGGCCCTCATTCTATCCTCATAGGGAAGATTTCTGATACATGGGATCAACTTTGTCATCCTCCTTTGTACGTTTTCCAAAGCATTTATATCCATTCTGTAATACGGTGACCAAAACTGAGCAACATAATCTAAATGAGGCCTAACCAAGGATTTATAGAGTTGAAGAACAACCTGAGGACTCCTATTATTTATGCTTCGTGATATGAAGCCAAGGATTCTGTTCGCTTTATTGCGAACACTTATGCACTGTTGTCTTGGTTTTAGATTACTTCTAACCAGAACTCCCAAATCCTTTTCGCAATCAGTAATATTAAGATCTACATTATTTAGTTTATATGTGGCATGGTTATTGTCCTGTCCACTATTTAGAACTTTGCATTTGTCAATATTAAACTGCATCTGCCACTTCTCTGACCACTGCATCAGTCTATTCAAATCTACCTGGAGTGCTCTTATGTCCCCGTCAGAATGAATTCGTCGGCCTATTTTGGTGTCATCGGCAAACTTGCTTATATCACTATTTATTCCCTCTTCTATGTTGTTTATGTAGATTGTGAACAACAAGGGGCCCAACACTGACCCCTGTGGAACACCGCTCATGACGCTTCCCCACTCAGATTTCTCTCCATTTATGCAAACTCTCTGCTGCCTATTTGCCAACCATGCCTCTACCCAGGAAAAAAATTCTCCTCCTATTCCATGTGCCTTAATTTTCCTCAATTGTCTCTGATGTGGGACTCTATCAAAAGCCTTACTGAAGTCCATATACACAATATCATATTCATTACCATGATCTACCTCCTCAAATACCTTAGTGAAAAACCGTGCTGAGATTCGTTGATCAATTTATTCTTTGCATACATATCATGTTTGCCATAAAAATTATCCCAGTTGCCAATGAATGGGATTGCTGGAAACTTGTATTATGACCTTAAAGTAATAACTAATAAGAATGATGAATTATAGAGCTGGAGATTTCAGTAATCCTAAGAGCAATTGGAAAATTATAACTAGGGATAAAGAAGCAAATAGCTTAATTATTTTATGGGAATTTTTTTTCTTAATACAACTGATATCGGCTCCTATACAAAGGGGTAACATTCTTGACCATCTCATCTTCTGAGATAGAGATACCATAAATTCATAGGAGGGCAAGTCATTTACTAACAGTGACAACAACAATATTCAATTCAAATTGAGTATCTACTCTGAGAGCCAAATTAATACTTTCACAGTCTCCAAACAATAGAGCAGCTGACTTTGATCAAGTATGTAGCAATATTAATAATGTGAACGGGACTGAGCCATTACATATAATATTTGCTTAGAAATGTAGAACAGATTCAAAGAGAAAATTCTAACTACTGAAAAAGTTAATATTCCACTTAAAATGCAGAGAGAAAACTAGGAAACTAAATTACCTTGGATGATCCAAAAGTTAATACATCCTATATGGCGTAAACGCAAAATCTATAAGAATCTAAAATAACAGGAAACTCAGAGGACCGTACTACGTTTGCTCATCTACAGGGAGTAAGAACATTATATAAAATGGTAAAGGTGACAAAGAAAGAAAAATTGCTCATAGCGTCAGAATACATCTTTAGGAGCTTTTAATTATGGAAAAACACGAAAAAAGTACAAAAGGGTATAGTGCCTCTCCAAGACTGACGGTCCAGCGAGGAATACAAATAAAGGTCCGGCTTCTTTTTTCAGTGCTGCTTTCATTTCGCTCTTTACATCCAATAACGAAAACCAATATGGCTAATTTTGTTAATTATTACCGTTACTGCTTAAGTTATTTGGTATCTACATTATTTTATAACTCTGACAAGCAGTTTCTTTGGTCCGCTTGATTGTAAATATTTAACTTCTACAAATATTTTACAATATCAAGGTTTCTAAATTTGCTAATAATTAGTCTGTCAGAGTCAAGCCATAATTACACTGGTGTCGCGTTCAGTTGTAAATTCAGACCCAAAGGTTGCTTTAGTATTAAGATTTATATTACTGTTGTAGTTTCTTATCGATAATTAAAGGACCGTTCGTTGTTTTTTACTTTTTTCTCCCCCAGTTTATGAAGAATATTTTGGGGTATCTTTTGTCATGTTGTACAACTCGTTTTTCAACTTCTTATTTAGCAGGTGTGAATTTTCTCTTATTTTTGCTTTGTAACCGAAAGTAATTTGTATGGTTTTTGGGGTTACTGGTCAAATTTCTGATATAAGTAACGTTTGTTTTTGACTGTTTCACTAGTTGCCTCATCGTTCTGCGTGTCTTTGTTATATGTTTTTTACATTTTATTTTATTTGGTATGTTAACCCTTTCAGTATTTATAAATTTTGTTATGAATGTGATCATTTCTTTTATGTTCCTGATTCCGACGACACATCCTATAAAGACGCGCTGCCAGAGCCTGTATCCTTATTCGACCACCCTCCTCCCGCATGGACCAAGACATATGTAGAAAATCTAAAACAATATACACTAAACACACAACCCGCACATATAAAAAAGAGAGGAGCTTACGACGACGTTTCGGTCCGACTTGGACCATTTACAAAGTCACACGTTAGTGTGACTTTGTAAATGGTCCAAGTTGGACCGAAACGTCGTCGTAAGCTCATCTTATTTTTATATGTGCGGGTTGTGTGTGTATTGTTCCAGTCACAGTATTGTGCCTTTTTTGTTATTTAATATACACTAAAGCCCGATGGACATCGTCTTGTACGCCACCAACACCTAAACTTAGGGCTCTCAAAAACGAGACCCACCCTTCCCACGCTTGCCACTACCCTCCCTAGCCATACCCGCACATTCTCTAGCTCAGGACAGAAATAAACCGTATGGTACGCTGTGTCTATCAAACCACAGCGAGAGCCCAAACCATCCTTCAGCAACCCCATGTGAAACAATTGTGCTTTCGACGCTAAAATCCCATGTAAAAAGCGAAAACCAGTTTTCCTCACCCCTCAGTGGCACTTTCACCTTCCTAAGCCATTTCCACACCCCTTTCCAGTTGTACATTGGAAAATCTGCAGTACCACACACAACGTCATCCCCATCCTCGACCCTCTCTAATTTATTTACCTTCAGCTTCTCCGGATTGCTAACCACCAACAAAACCCTCAACATTGCTTCACTCATCTTTACATCTCTACCTCTCCACCATCTCCTCACCTCGTGCATTACCTGCCCTACCCGAGTGCAACGATTACCCCCCACCACCACAAATTCCTGTTTGACGAAGATCGCTAAAAATCTCCTCTGCAACCGTATCAACCCCACGCCCCCTTCTCTAACTCGACTCATAACAATTCCTTTATCCAGCCAGTGCCTACCATAACTCCAAATGAAACAAAGAACCCTCTTCTGTAATCTAATCACGTCTTCTTCAACTAAGGGGTACACAGCCCCTACAAAACTCAAACGACTATAAATTAATGTGTTTACTACCACCACCCTCTGTAAAAGTGTGACCCCCCCAGCCCTCCAACCTCCCATCCTCGCTAATGCCGCATCAACAACTCTCGCAGAATTTATTTTTCACGCCAACTGTTTATCCCTACAAAAATTCACCCCACAGATCTTTAAACTATCTACCTGCACCCACCCATACCTCTTCCCCAACGCCCCCCCACCCACATTCCCACCTCCAAAAGCCTAGATTTCTTCCTATTTACCCGCATATCAGTCACCCTCCCAAAAACCCCAACGACGTCCTTAACCCTAGCCAAACCTTCCTCACTTCCCACCAGGATCGTGGTATCATCTATGTATCCCATGATCCTGGTAGCCAACCTAGAAGCTCCCTGCTCCCTGACTCCCTCCCCAACCAAACTATATAAGGGATCTGGAAAACACGCGAAAAGCAACTGTGATAAGGACACCCCTGTCTCAGACCCCTAACCATATCTACAACTGCCCCTAACCTACCATTGATTTGAACTCTAAACTGCGCTTCCACATACAAAGTCCGAACCCACTCCACTACCTTGGTCTCAAACCCCTGTCTCCGTAAAATCTCCCATAACATTTCCCGATCGACCCTATCAAAAGCAGTTTCCCAATCCAAACTAATGATGCCCCTGCTTCCTTCCTGACGCCCCTCTATAAACTCCCAAATTCGTCTATGCCCAACCCCCATGCATCTCCCTGAAATCCCTAATTGACCCCCGTCCAACATCCCACCGAAGACCCTCTTCATACAATTGCCCAAAATTTTCGCAAAGATCTTATAATCTGCACAAAGTAAAGTTATCGCCCTATAGTCTCCAAATGTCTCATCGTCCGTGCACTTAAGTACCAAGACCACGACCCCCATCCTCTGCACATTCCCCATCCTCCCATTCACTTTCATCGCGTTCAAAACTCATACCCACTCATCCCTTCTGTGGTACACAAAACCTGGCCCTGTGCATACCTTCCCAAGTCCTCCTCAACCTTGAGGGATGACAACGTAGTCCTGCTGCACTTATCCTGGAACTTACGTAAAACGAGAGCAGATGGTGTATCTCCCCACAGGACTCTTCTACTCCACTCCTAATACGCATTGCCTGGAATCTCTCATTTTGCAATTCCCTCAGTTGACACGTAAAGAACTCATTTCTCCCTGCCTTTTCCATCCCTGGTACTCACCACAATCCTTCAGCTGCACCTCCAGATACCTCTGCTTCCCATAACGTAGCTGTGCATCCTCCCTACCCTTTCGTACAAAGAAATCCTTAATAGCCTTCTTCGCTCTCTGATTCCACCAACTCACTACATCGGGAACACTCCTCCCCTCTTCCCACATCTTCCCCCACCACTCGGCAAATTTCTCCCTCCCTGTATCCGAACCCTCCCAAGAGCCTAATATTTATTTTCCAATAACTCGGATATAAGATCACAGCCCCCTTCCAACGGAGTTCCGCGATAACGCCCCTATGATCTGGAAAACCAACGTCTAAACAACGCACCTGTCCCACCTGTACCAGCCTATATATCCAATCGAGACACGCAGCATAATCCCTCTGAAAAAAAGGTAAAATCCACGTCCCACCCTCCTCCTCTGACCAAGTCCTCAACCACAACCGCCCCTAAAACTTCTCTCAGCTCATGCAAAACACAACCCGCCCCTCGACGCTCTACATCTTTCTCTCGTATTACACAGTTCCAATCGCCGGCTACCACTGATACTAAAGGTAACCCACGTAGGGCGTAGATCAAGGCATCCTTAACAAACTCCGCCTTACACCTACGACTAGATACTGTGGGCATGTATATGCCCTCAAAACAAACCTGAATATCCCCCCACCAGCCATCTACCCATACAAACCTTCCCTCCCCCCCCCTCCTCCCAGGACCGCAGCCGGAAAGGACTGGTCACACCAATCCCTATGGCCACCCCTTCCTTGAGATTCCCGGAAGTACTAGCATACATCTCGTAACTCGCTACCACACCTGAAATTGTGCTCTTGCAGGACGCACACATCTACATTCATACGTAAAGCTTCCTTTTCGGCCTTGGGAAATTTCCCAATGACACTTTTCACACCCTTTCCCCCAACTCTACCCTTCACCTATTCCCTAGCATTCCTAATTAATTCTAGTGAAGCTTTCTTACTCGACCTTTGACATTTAGAATTGAACGATGTAGTCACTGTTTCCTAGTCTCTTACCTTGCATGATTGGGTAACGTCACAATCTGTGGTAAGAATAAGATTCAGTACAGTGTTGCTACAAGTAGCCAATGTGACAGCTTGTGTTAGGAAGGTGCCTCAGTTAAACTAGCGAATCTGGTTGCCTCCTGTTCCACTGGTAGATTTTCCTAATATATGTTAGGATCATTAAATAAACTAGTTAATATTTTCTCTTTGTGACTATACTACAAGTTTCCTTAATTTCGTCATACAAAAAAAGCATTTTATTTCATTGGCTTTTTTTTCAAGGGAGATTGTAATTTTTTGCTCCCATTGGCTCTGATTTCCACACATGGAGAATTATATTGTAGTACATCTAGTTTTTCTTAATTTCAACAGCATGAAGTTCTTTGCTAACCTTCTTTGGTCACTCCAAAACCTTTTCATGAGTGTGAGCTTCACAAAAAAACTGTATTCGGTCAATGATATTTCTCATATCTGGTTGCTGTTTTGGATTAAACCAAGATTCACGTAAAGCAATTATAATATTGACACTGATGATGAGTAAGCAACATCATTTTTTTCATATTTGCTAAGAGTAATTGTGTAAAAACTCTTACTTTACCCACCTGGTCTCTTCCTACTGGGGTAATTCATTTACATTTCTGATTTCCTGACCACTACTGGGGTAATTAGTTTAAATTCCTGATTTCCTGACCACTTGTGGTAAGCTGTCTGCTCCTTCCTTCCTTTCCTACCCCGCCCTATCCTGTCTCTCATCGACCCTCAATATCTTCTCTGCAATGGTTATTTTATGCAAGATTCATCCACATTTTACGATACTTACGTCTCTCAAATACCTTACTGATTTCTTAAACATGTTTATGTCTCTACTGAAATTGTCCCAAAGTTCTATATAATGTAGAAGGAGGGGAGGGAGAGAGGGAGGAAAAGAGAGAGAGAGAGAGAGAGAGAGAGAGAGAGAGAGAGAGAGAGAGAGAGAGAGAGAGAGAGAGAGAGAGAGACAGACAGACAGACAGACAGACAGACAGACAGACAGACAGACAGACAGACAGACAGACAGACAGACAGACAGACAGAGACAGAGACAGAGACAGACAGACAGACAGACAGAAAGACAGAGACAGAGACAGGCAGACAGACAGAGTTTCAACACTTGAAAAAATTGCACTTGACAAATGTCTGCTTTAGTGGCTTTGACTACTAGAGGTCATTAACACAGATTGAACTTTAGAAAGTAAATAGGTCAAATGCAGTGGAGAGGCTTGACACTTAATAAACTAGACAGCGAAATACTCAACATTATTGAGTATTTCTCTCGTTGAGAGTAGCAGCGATTATCTACAAAAGATTTGTAAGATATTAGAACTGTATTTTATGGATTAAGGTATTTTCGATTGGTAGTTCAAAGGTAAAATGTAACCGTAAATTTTTTTACGAGGTCGACAGACTTTATACCTAACCAACCAACCAACCAACCAACCAACCAACCAACCAACCAACCAACCAACCAACCGACCAACCAACCAACCAACCTTAAAATAGTGTACTGAACGTGATACATTTCAACGCTAATAAAAAAAATGTGAATACAAAGTTAAAACAAAACACAATTTCCAGACACAATAATTCACCTGTCACCCTACCGACATGCACTAATGGCAGCTCGCACAAAATAAATTGAAATAAACAAGCCCCCCTGAGTGCTGTTAGTGGTGGATATACGGTAACAACAACTCTGGAAATGTTAGCTCGGAGGCTGGTCTAATGTGTATCGTCTCAGAATTTATCTCTCACTCTCGCCCAGTAGGATGCTGATGGGATTCTGCTGGTATGGCAAAGCAACATGAAGGCGTGCCGCGCCTGCCGGCATATTTATTATCCTCAAGGGACACATCCACACCCGGGCACTAGCAAGATGCATTACACATAACACTGCTCCGGTTTGATCCTATTGCTTATTCCTCAGCTCCTCCGAGATAAATATCCATACACTATGTAAGCGCTTCTTCACATCTCTCTAAACAATGTTCCTCTATTACTCCTCTTATACTCTGACATTACTCCCACAACACTTCCCAACTATTACTACTGCAACACTTCCCAACTATTACTACTGCAACACCTCCCAACTATTACTACAGCAACACTTCCCAACTATTAATCTACTGCAACACTTCCCAACTTATAAATCATTTATCTACGGTTAATAATACAACGCTTTTTTTACTATTGTTACTGCTGCCTTGTTCCAGAAATTAGGAAAGGAAGATTGAAAAATTTTGGAAAAAAATGTTTTCTTACCAAAAAATAGTGCATCATTCTGGCAACATTTTGGTGTAATCAACTTGTTTATATCATATTTCCAAGTATATTTTTTCCTTAAATGTATTTTTGTTGTGCTTGCTGTCATAAATAATACATGTTGCCAATTAGTGTTTTTTTTTTAGTTTTGTCTCTGCAAAAATTACAATTTTATGATTATTTCATTAAAAAAACTCTAAATAGCAACATCTCTGATGCCTCCATTCAAGTGTAGGGACTCATGCCACCTCAGTGGCCTCTGGGGTCTCAACATGTGCTGATGCATGCAACTCGCTGAGATTTAGCGTGCTATATCCATAGAGTTTCACAGAAAAAAATATATTAATAACTCAGAAATAAGTTATTGACATTGTTTGTAATGTTTTGCGAAAAGTATTTATAGGATTGTCATGATTTTTTCACACGTTATTGAGTAATGATGGCTCTACAACTACCCATGAAAGATTTCCAATATCTTTTACAGCTTTGTTTTTATTGATTTTTTTCCCACAAAATAAAGGCAAAAACAAAATCACTAACTTCAACATTTTTTATAATGGAATCTACTGACATTTTTGCTAAAATGGATTGGGTCAACAATTATAGAGCCTTTATCTTTCATCTGATGTTAACTAGAGCATTGTACATCTTCCCAATTTTGTAGAAATTTACTGGTTTTGTGACCCCTAAAATTTGGCACATTTTATTTTTTCTACCTAACCTAAAGGCAAAAAATCATAACAAAGACAGTGTATAGGTTTTTAAAAGCTGTATAAATCACTGTAAAAAATCTCATTGAAATTAGACCAAAATAAAGAAAAAAACGTGAATTCATTCGCCCCTCCCTTAACAGTTTATCTAATAATCCTCTATCATTTCTCTCGAAAGCAGCATCAACACTAATACTTCGTGTCTTCCAAAATTCAACATTAAATCCGGAACTCAAATATTTCTGTCAGTTTATTCTCAAGAACATTTTCCAAATTACCAATGTATCTGTAATAATCTTGATAAAGTACTTCCAATAGAGTACTTACAGATCTCCAATTCTCTTTCAATTCTTACTGTACGTATTTAAAGTCAGTTTACTATTTCTCCATTTCTCCAAATGAAAAAAAAAATCCAAATATTTCTGATCATATCTCTAACATTTCCGTAACTATTTTATAAAATCAGTTCTCTAGGATTTAGGGATAACAGCCCAAAATATTCCACCAACAGCACAAGCAGTTATTAATATAAAGGAATGGAAGTTTCGCTGCGAGAGTAGGGTTTCTGTGTAGCGCTTAGCGGAAGGAGGATCAAGCCTCCAAACACTCTTTCAACTGAATGATTAACGCAGGTTCAGCGCTTAATATGAATATATACATATAAATATAATATAGTATAATTTAAATGTTATTTCTCCCGTAATAGAACACTTGGTGTAATAGTTATGTAAAGTCGCGTTCTCTCTTAGAGCACATTCTCCATTTTAGCGATATGAGTGAATTTCATATAATTTTATACTGTTTCGTATTTTTTCAGTATGGTACAGCAGAGCTCTGCTTGTTTTATTATACCAAGTTGATCACTTTCTTACTGCAAAATTGGTGGCCTGAATTGTTGACTAACGAGGTGTTTTAAATCAAAATGCAACTGATTTTAAAGCAGCCTTCACTTAATCATTGTCTGCTGGGATGAACAGCATTCTGGTTACTGCAAGACAGACAGTCCTCGATGACGTACTGACTTTCTTGGGTTATCCTGGGTGGCTAACCCTCCGGGGTTAAAAATCCGAAGAAATCTTATCTTATCTTATTGTTTACACCTGACTCTAGAATGGCCGTCTCGTGGAAAAAACGCAGAAATCTTTATGCGAAATCTAATGCGCCTCAATATAATGTCGCATTAGTTGCACTTGTGTCCTTTTACTAAGACATTGTCCGTAATTCTGCCAACTTTAATATAGAAATCATTATCATTTTTAAACTGCTGGACATGTTTTTCTCCCCTCCTCTTTGAACACCCACGTTTATTTTACAGTTTATTTATGATTTTTAATGCAAAGCTGATCTGCAATGATTTTTAATTTCCCCCTTTTTAGTTTGTAATAAACTTTACATCTTAACTTGAGATTTTTAACTCAATGATTCGTTTTCATTTTTTACGTATTATGTTGTCCTGTCCTTTGCTAATGAGCAAATAAAAACTATTGTGTTAAATGGTTTATAATAATAGTAATAAAAATAATAATAATAATAACAATAAATAATTATTAATTGCTAAATGTACTTTATAGTTTTCTTCCTTTTCGGGTCACCCTTCCGCGGTGGGAGACGGCAGGTATGTTGGTAATAATAACAATAATAATAATAATAATAATCATAATAATAATAATAATCGTTTGGCAGCGGGGGAGCAGCAGGAGAGCAGAGTGTTCGTCTTCCACGACTGGGGCGTGGCAGTGTATGAACCAGATGAATGCCGACTGTTCCACGTCATCCAAGGCACTGATGTCATTCCCGGCACCCAGGAATATGTCTGCGGGGATAAAGGTAATGACTAAGACAGAGATAAAGGAGTATACCTACGGTAAAAGGGGTAATGATGGGAGCAAAGGTAAGGAGAAAGTCTGTACACACGTGTACGCACGCCACACACACATACACTTGAAGTAGTCAGGATATAGACATAGTACCATACAATTGTTTGTGTAGTAGCAACAATATTATTACCAGTTTATAAGTAGCAACTTTTAGTAGCAGTGCTTAGTAGGATTACAGAATTAGCTGAATTCATAGTATAGTTCATAGTTCGGAAGACAAGTCAGGGCGCAGGGCTACCAACCAAATGTACACACGTGTACGCACGCCACACACACATACACTTGAAGTAGTCAGGATATAGACATAGTACTATACAATTGTTCGTGTAGTAGCAACAATATTATTACCAGTTTATAAGTAGCAACTTTTAGTAGCAGTGCTTAGTAGGATTACAGAATTAGTTTTAGAATAGGTAGACACTGTGTAAGAGGTGCCAAGACGCACACACACACACACACACACACACACTTGAAATAGTCGGGGTGTAGTAGACCATACAGCTGTCTTGTAGTAGCAGTTAAATTTTTATCAGTTATATAGGAAGTAGTATTCTTTTTAGTTTTTGTAGCTAAGTAAGGTAGGAAGACAATTCAAAGACATGGGCGGAGCGCAGGCGCGGTGAGTCAGAGGTAAACAAGTACACGCACACACAGTGAGGACAGGCGCACACACACACACGTACACACACACACTCAGTTAGGCCTAGCATCTTGACCAGTGACCCACTAACCTTTTCCCTCCATACCCCGTAATCCTCCCACACACAAACACACACACACACACACATACGCTCACACACATGCACACACTCCCTCTATACTCTAGCTTAGCACTATCCGGTTATAGAACTAGGACTAGCAAAATCCTAGATTAATATTAGGAGAGTAGTCCAAACTTCTGAAACTAATCTCCCCCCCCGCTCTCTCCCTCCCTTTCTCCCTCACATGTGCACCCTCCCTCCCTCTCCCTCTCTATACCTCCCCTTCTCCCTCACACACACACCCTCCCCCCTCTCTCTCCCTCCCCCTCTCTATACCTCCCTCCCCCCTCTCTATACCTTCCTCTCCCCCATCTCCCCCTCCCAGTCCCTCCCTCTCCCTCTCCCTACCTCTCCCTATCCCTCTCCCTCTTCCTACCTCTCCCTATCCCTCTCCCTCTCCCTACCTCTCCCTCTCCCTACCTCTCCCTATCCCTCTCCCTATCCCTCTCCCTCTCCCTACCTCTCTAGTACTAGCAAAATTCTAGCTTAATATTTAGGAGAGTAGTCCAAACTTTCTGAAAACCTATCTCCCCACTCTCTCCCTCCCTTTCTCCCTCACTCTCTCCCTCTCTATACCCCCTCCCCTACCTCCCTCCCCTTCTCCCTCACACACAAACCCTCCCCTCTCTATACCTCCCTCTCCCCTCTCTATACCTCCCTCTCCCCTCTCTATACCTCCCTCTCCCCTCTCTATACCTCCCTCTCCCCTCTCATCCCTCCCCTCCTCCATATCCCTCCCTCTCACTCTCCATACCTCTCCCTATCCCTCTCCCTCCCCCTACTTCTCTCTCTCTCCCCCTCTCCTTCCCCTCTCTTCTCCCACCCCCCTCTTCATCCCTCTCCCTCTATCTCTCTATCTCCCTCCATCTCTCTACCTCCCTCTCTCTCCCTCTACCTATCTCTCTTCCTGCCTCTCTACCTCCCTCTCTCTCTCCCTCTCCCTCTCCCTCTCTTTCTCTCTCCCTCTATCCACCCTCTTCTACATTTCCTCTAAGCTATCTCCCCCTCACCCCCATTCCTATCCTTTCTCCGTTTCTCCCTCACCCCCTTCCCTACCCCTCCTCTTTCTCCCTTCTCCTGACACCTCAATACATCCACAGGGGACTCAGTGGGAAGATGGGGGGCTCAAAGAGGGCGTCAACAAGGAGGAAGATAGCCGATCAGGGAAGGCAACAGTGGGAGGAGGAAATTTCTAGAAGGGAGAAGGAATGGGAGAGGAAGATATTGGTGATCACCGAGGAGCTCAATGAAAGGGAAAAGGAATGGGAGAGGAAGCTATTGGTGATCAGCGAGGAAATGGAGAAGAGGATAGCTGAGGAGAGTAGAAAATGGGTAATGCAAGCCAAAAAAGCAGAAGCCAAGATCCAGACCCTAGAAGAGAAGCTGCAGGGACTGACACAGAATAGAGACAATAGTACCTGGCAGGAAACGACGCTTGGAGCTTGTGCACCAGGCACAGCCAAAGGGAAGGAGGAGAAAGGGGGAGAACTCGTGTATGCACAGCACTGGCAGTCACACATGGGGCCCGAATCAAGACGAGCAGGATAACAACACACGAGAGGGATATAGAAGAAGCAGCCAGGGTCAAGAAGAGCACCACAGGAACAACGAATGGGAGCACAGAAACAGCATATGAGAGGGTAGACAAAGCAGCAGACACGCTAAACACGGAGACCCCAACAACACACTACAGCGGACAGGGACGTATGAGCAGACCGGACACACAAAGGAACACGGGGAATACATCCATGACAGCACCGGGAGAGGCTAATGCACCTTTGACAAGGCAATGGGAGACACAGTGGGAGGAGGAAAGGGAGAAGTCGATCTTTATCTATGGCCTGAAGGAAGTCGAAGGGGACACCCACGACAGAAGGAAACAGGAGGAGAAAGAAAAGATCGATGGTATCATGCTAGCAATAGGGGGAGACTCATCCCAAGTGACAATTTTTCGGAGAATCGGGTGGTACACAAATGGAAGAAATCGACCCCTCAAGGTAATATTCAAGGCAGAATCAGCCCGCACCATGATCCTGCAAGAGAAAGCTCGGCTGAGGACGAACCAGGGGTACCGGAATGTATACCTAGATCGGGACAGAACGCAGGCAGAAAGGGAGGCCCGGAGGGAGAAGATAAGAAGGAGAAGAGAGGAGGGAGGGGAGACAGCGAGATACGGAGGACACCAAGACCAAGCAGGACAAACACACACACAGGAAGTACCCTCAGCGGGCCTCAAATCACAAACAACCCACGACAACCATACACTCTAGCACCACACCCACTTATCAGGCCCCCTGTCCCCACCCTAGCAAATGATAACCCACCGTCACAGTTACCCCCCCCACCTGCCCATACCCCAACCATACAATCACCCCCACCCATGCTGCAACCCCCTGCGGGCACCCTGCCCACACCCCCAACCCACCAAGATCTCCCCAGGGCCACAGTATTGGAAACAAGGTTGAAGGTTAATGCGGATGGAATTACGAATAAGTATGAAGAGTGGAATGAAAGAATAGACGAGGCATCCCAAGACATCATAGCGGTCACAGAAACTAAACTAAATGAGACAGTAACAGATGCAATCTTCCCACAGGGATATCAGATCCTGAGGAAAGATAGGAGGAGCAGGGGGGAGGAGGGGTCGCACTGCTTGTAAGGCACCGTTGGAGATTCGAGGAAGGAGTGGAGGTGGGTAGAGAACGGGACTTCATAGTAGGTACCATCCAGTCTGGGGAGCATAAGATAGTCATTGAATTGATGTATAACCCACCACAGAACTGCAGGAGGCCAGGAGAAGAATACGATGAGAACAACAGAGCAATGGTGGACACCCTGGCGGAGGTGGCAAGAAAAGCACACATGAGCAGAGCGAAGCTACTGGTCATGGGAGATTTCAACCACAGGGAGATCGACTGGGAGAACCATGAACCACGTGGGGGTCCAGAAACTTGGAGAGCCAAGATGATGGACGTGGTACTGGAAAACCTGATGCACCAACATGTCAGGGACACGACCAGAGAGAGAGAAGATGAACCAGCAAGACTGGACCTTGTATTCACCCTGAACAGCTCAGATATTGAAGACATAACGCACGAGAGCCCCCTGGCAGCTAGTGACCATATGGTGCTTAGCTTTGAGTACATTGTAGAGCTACAGGTGGAGAGGGAAAACAGTACCGATATATCGGATGGGTCTTGGGAGAGATATTTAGGTTGTCAAAGACACTCCTTGTAAGGATGGTTACGATATATTTACAGTATGTGAAGAAGAGAGCCCAGCCACGTCTGTCCAGTTTGTAGGTCTGTGACTTGTGAGGGTAGGCGCCTATGCGTGGCTACGCACATGCGCTGAGCCTCTGACGTCAGCGGGTATCGTGACGTCACACGCAAAGGGACCAGCTGTATAACTAGGATGAATGCTGATACACTACACAAGTGTATATATGATACTGACACGACAGATAGAGATAAACCAGACTTTAAAAGAGGAAACTACACGGGCATGAGGATTTTCCTGCAGGCCGTTCAGTGGGAAAGGGAAATGGAAGGACTGACAATAAATGAAATGATGGAATACGTAGGGGCAAAGTGCAAGGAGGCAGAGGAACGGTTTATACCCAGAGGCAAAGGATTAAATGGGAAGGCCAGAAAGAGCCCCTGGTTTACCCAAAGGTGCAGGGAGGCAAAGACTCAGAGTATCAGAGAATGGAAACGGTACAGAAGGCAAAGAACCCAAGTAAACAAAGAGATTAGTAGAAGAGCTAGAAACGAGTATGCACAAGTACGGAGGTAGGCCCAAAAACAGTACGAAAATGACATAGCATCGAAAGTTAAGTCCGACCCGAAACTGATGTACAGTCACATCAGAAGGAAGACAACAGTCAAGGACCAGGTGATAAGGCTGAGGAGAGAAGATGGGGAACTCACAAGTAATGATCAAGAGGTATGTGAGGAGCTCAACTTGAGGTTTAAGGAAGTATTCACAATGGAGGAAGGAAGGCAACTGGGTAGACAGGACGTGGTTCGTCACCAACAAGGGATGTACCAAGTGCTAGAAGGCATACACACAACTGAGGAGGAAGTGAAGCAGTTACTCAGTGACCTCGATACCTCAAAGGCGATGGGTCCGGACAATATCTCCCCGTGGGTTCTTCGGGAAGGAGCTGAGGTACTGAGTGTGCCACTTACCATAATATTCAACACATCCCTTGAAACTGGGCAGCTACCTGAGGTATGGAAGAAGGCCAACGTAGTCCCCATTTTTAAAAAGGAGACAGAAAAGAGGCACTAAACTATAGACCAGTGTCACTTACATGTATAGTGTGCAAAGTCCTGGAGAAAATCATCAGGAAAAGAATGGTGGAACACCTTGAGCTGAACAGGATAGTAAACACCAGACAGCACGGATTCCGGGAAGGCAAATCCTGTGTAACAAACCTCCTAGAGTTCTATGATAAAGTAACAGAGGTAAGGCAGGAGAGAGAAGGGTGGGTTGATTGCATTTTCCTGGACTGCAGGAAGGCCTTCGACACAGTTCCTCACATGAGATTAGTAAAGAAGTTGGAAGAACAAGCAGGTATAACAGGAAGGGCACTGGAATGGATCAGGGAATACCTCAAAGGGAGGCAACAACGGGTCATGGTGCATAGTGAGGTATCACAGTGGGCGCCTGTGACGAGCGGTGTACCGCAGGGGTCAGTCCTAGGACCAGTGTTATTCCTGGTATATGTAAATGACATGACGGACGGGATAGACTCAGAAGTGTCTCTATTCGCGGATGATGTGAAAATAATGAGGAGAATCACATCGGAAGAGGACCAGGCAGGGCTGCAAACAGACCTGGACAAGCTCGACATCTGGTCTAGCAATTGGCTTCTCGAATTCAATCCCTCCAAATGCAAAGTCATGAGGATCAGAGAAGGGCAAAGAAGACCGCTGACAGAGTACAAGCTAGGCGGACAAAGGCTACAAACCTCGGCAAAGGAGAAAGACCTTGGAGTGAGTATAACGCCAAGCACGTCTCCGGAGGCACACATCAACCAGATAACTGCGGCAGCATATGGGCGACTGGCAAACCTAAGATTAGCGTTCCGTTACCCTAACAAGGAATCGTTCAAGACACTGTATACCGTGTACATCAGGCCCATACTAGAATATGCAGCACCAGTCTGGAACCCACACCTAGTCAAGCACGTAAAGAAACTAGAGAAAGTGCAAAGGTTTGCGACAAGGTTAGTTCCACAACTCAGGGGTCTGTCTTATGAAGAAAGATTGAGGGAAATAGGACTAACAACACTGGAGGAAAGTAGGGTCAGAGGAGACATGATAACGACATACAAAATACTGCGGGGAATTGACAAGGTAGACAGTGACAGGATGTTTCAGAGAGGAAACACAGAAACAAGGGGACACAACTGGAAGCTGAGGACTCAGATGAGTCAAAGGGATGTCAGGAAGCATTTCTTCAGCCACAGAGTAGTCAGGAAGTGGAATAGTCTAGAGAAAGATATAGTGGAGGCAGGAACCATACATAGTTTTAAGACAAGGTATGATAAAGCTCATGGAGCAGGGAGAGCAGAGACCCAGTAGCAGACAGTGAAGAGGCGGGGCCAGGAGCTGAGTCTCGACCCCTGCAACCACAATTAGGTGAGTACAATTAGGTGAGTACAATGACATAGGTAATGAGTAAGGGAGGAGTAAAAGAGAAAAAGTTAGCATATGAGAAGTTTTTGCAAGGTAGAAGTGATGTAAGGAGGGAGGAATATATTGAAAAAAAGAGTGGTGATGGAACGTAAAAGACGAGGTGAACCATAGAAATGACGATGGGAAAAGGGTGAGTGGTGCACTGGGAAAGTCTGTAGAGAACGTTATCCATGGAAACAGAGAGGGGAATGTATTAGAGTATAGTGGTACCAACGCTCTTATAGGAAAAGGCTGGAGACAGTGGAGAAGTCGTGTCTGACGGCAATGTGCGGTGTGAGTGTTATGCAGAGAATCCATAACTTGGAGACTAAAAGGAGGTGTGGGGTTTCCAAAAGTATTATCTAAATATAGAATGACTTAGAGGGTGTATAAATCTGTAGTAGAAGGAAGGAGGGGTAGCTGTCTTCTTAAAGGAAAGGTCGGAGGGAGGGAGTAAAGGAGGTTTTGTGTGCGAAGGGCTTAAGCTTCCAGCAAGCTTGCGTGTGTTACATAGGAGTGAGTGGAGGCAAACGGTTTTTTTTTTACTTGACGTGTTGTTGGAGCGTGAGCAAATTGACATTTACTAAGGGATTCAGGGAAGCTAGTTAGCTGGACTTGAGTCCTGGTGGTGGAAAGTACGGTGCTTGATCTCTGAAGAAGGGGTGGAGATGTGCTGCAGTTTGTGAACTGTAGTGTTGGCACGCCTCTGGCAAGACCGTGATGGAGTGAGTGATGATGAAAGTGTTTCTTCTTTTGTGGGTCACCCTGCCTCGGTAGGAAGGAGAATGCCAGAGGCAAGGGTAAAAAGATGAAAGTGCCTGTAGTGACAAGGATAACAAAGGTACATGAGTTCGTCAGAGGTAAGGAGGGTAACAGAACAAAGGTAATTCGAGTATGTGTAAGAAAATTTCGCATCGCTGAACTAGAGTACCATACTCTTTATGTTTTGTGATGGCAAATATGAATTTGTTCTGGTGCAATGCTGTATTCTTAATTAATGGTTAAGTTTCCTAGCCTACTTTTTACAGGAATAACCAACGTTATATGAGATATATATTTCCATGCCTCATGTCTGTGAAATGATATGAGATATTGCGTTATCATGAATTTAACAAATGTGTCCTTTATATACTAGACTTGGACTCTGTAAATTATAATACATAAATGCATATACTGCATATGACTATTATAGCCCACCTCGTACGTAGAGGGATGAACTCTCATCTGGGCAACAATCAATAGACACAATATCACTTGATTCATCTATGTACCTGAGTGTACTGGAGCTAAGTCATATAATTTTCATATCACATACGTACATTATCACCGTTTTCGAATGCATATATGCAAAGGAGTACAATCGCTTGAAATATAGTGTTCGTTGAGTGTGTAATGTGAAACAGTGGATATTGCGTCAGTCTGGAGTTCATCAGACTGAAGGTCGTCTTCCAGGTGAGGTATGGGGTGGTTAAAACCTTATGCAGTACTTGCATATATGTATTATACTGAACTTTCAAGGACAGTGATGTAAATAAGATTCATAGTGTGATCGTGAAGCTCATGTGACGATGTTTTTTCCTTTTAAAATAGAGCATTGGACTACAGAATCCGTGCTAAAATTCGCATTATTTGTTTTATATTTTTTTAATGTGGCTCATTTGAAATAACAAATCTATACACTTAGTAAATGAATGCGAAATATATCACGCAGAATACATAAAAGTGTATACATATGTATCCATGTTCTTATACAAAGCTTGTGGTCATGGTTTATAGAGGTACAATAATTTTTCCCAAAAAAGCAGAGTAAATTCACTTTTGCAGTAACTGAGGAAATCATTTTGACCATCACAAAAGTAATATATTGTGATGAAATACACTACGAAGTAGTTTTAGATTAACCAAAAGCTTGGTTAGCTTGAGATTCAAAGAGATGTTCACAGAGGAGATAGAAGGGCCTCCAGAAAGGCGGAGAGGTAGGGTACACCATCAGGTGCTGGACACAATACACACAACTGAGGAGGAAGTGAAGAGGCTACTAAGCGAGCTAGATACCTCAAAGGCGATGGGGCCGGATAACATCTCTCCATGGGTGCTGAGAGAGGGAGCAGAGGAGCTATGTGTACCCCTAACAACAATCTTCAACACATCTATCGAAACATGGCAACTACATGAGGTATGGAAGACAGCAAATGTAGGTACAATTTTTAAAAAAGGAGACAGGAACGTAGCACTAAACTACAGACCAGTGTCACTGACATGTATAGTATGCAAGGTCATGTAGAAGATAATCAGGAGAAGAGTAGTGGAGCACCTAGAAAAGAATGAGCTTATCAATGACGGCCAACACGGTTTCAGGGACGGGAAATCCTGTGTCACAAACCTACTGGAGTTCTACGACAGGGTGACAGCAGTAAGACAAGAGAGAGAGAGGGGTGGGTAGATTGCATATTCTTGGACTGTAAGAAGGCGTTTGACACAGTTCCAAACAAGAGATTAGTGCAGAAGTTGGAGGACCAGGCAAGGGTTACAGGGAAGGCACTACAATGGATCAGAGAATACCTGTCATGGTACGTGGCGAGGTGTCAGAGTGGGCGCCGGTGACGAGTGGGGTTCCACAGGGGTCAGTCCTAGGACCGGTGCTGTTTCTAGTATTTGTGAACGACATGACGGAAGAAATAGACTCCGAAGTGTCCCTGTTTACAGATGATGTGAAGTTGATGAGAAGAATTCAGTCGGACGAGGACCATGCAGAACTACAAAGGGATGGGGGCAGGGTGGAAGCCTGGTCCAGCAATTGGCTCCAGGAGTTCAACCCCACCAAGTGCAAAGTCATGAAGATTGGGGAAGGGCAAAGAAGACCGCAGACGGAGTACAGTCTAGGGGGCCAGAGACTACAAACCTCAATCAAGGAAAAAGATCTAGGGGTGAGTATAACACCATGCACATCTCCTGAGGCCCACATCAACCAAATAACTGCTGCAGCATATGGGTGTCAAGCAAACCTAAGAACAGCATTCCGACATCTTAATAAAGAATCGTTCAGGACCCTGTACACTGTGTACGTTAGGCCCATACTGAGTATGCAGCACCAGTTTGGAACCCACACCTAGCTAAGCACGTAAAGAAGCAAGAGAAAGTGCAAAGGTTTGCAACAAGACTAGTCCCGGAGCTAAGGGGTATGTCCTACGAGGAGAGGTTAAGGGAAATCGACCTGACGACACTGGAAAACAGGAGAGATAGGGGGATTATGATAACGACATATTAGATACTGAGAGGAATTGACAAGGTGGACAAAGACAGAATGTTCCAGAGATGGGACACAGCAACAAGGGGACACAGTTGGAAGTTGAAGACTCAGATCAATATATCACTACAAACTGGCATAGTGCCAGACAAGTGGAAAAGGGCAAATGTAATACCTATTTACAAGGCAGGTGACAGGTCCTTAGCTTCGAACTATAGACCAATAAGCCTTACCTCCATAGTTGATAAATTTATGGAATCAATAATTGCCGAGGCAATTCGTAGCCATCTTGAAAAGCATAAATTGAATAATGAATCTCAACACGGTTTTACTAAGGGGCGTTCCTGTCTTACGAATTTACTAACTTTTTTCACTAAGGTGTTTGAGGAGGTAGATCATGGTAATGAATATGATATTGTGTATATGGACTTTAGTAAGGCTTTCGATAAAGTTCCACATCAGAGGCTACTGAGGAAACTTAAGGCACACGGAATAGGAGGTAAAAAAATTTCCTGGGTAGAGGCATGGTTGACAAATAGGCAGCAAAGAGTTTGCATAAATGGAGAGAAATCAGAGTGGGGGCACGTCTCGAGCGGTGTTCCACAGGGGTCAGTTTTGGGCCCCCTGTTGTTTACAATTTACATAAACGACATAGATGAGGGAATAAATAGCAACATAAGCAAATTTGCTGATGACACCAAAATAGGCCGTCCAATTCATTCTAATGAGGACATTAGAGCACTCCAGGATGATTTGAATAGACTGACGCAGTGGTCGGAGAAGTGGCAGATGCAGTTTAATGTAGACAAATGCAAAGTTCTAAATGTTGGGCAGGGCAATAACCATGCCACATATAAACTGAATAATGTAGATCTTAAGAACATAAGAACATAAGAAAGGAGGAACACTGCAGCAGGCCTGTTGGCCCATACTAGGCAGGTCCTTCACAATCCGTCCCACTAACAGAATATTTGCTCAACCCAATTTTCAATGCTACCCAAGAAATAAGCTTTGACAATTCTACCCACTCATGTGCGAGTCCCACTCAAATCCAACCCCTCTCACTCATGAATTTATCCAACCTAAATTTGAAACTACCCAAGGTCCTAGCTTCAATAACCCTACTAGGCAGACTGTTCCACTCATCAACTACCCTATTTCCAAACCAATACTTTCATAAGAACATAAGAACATAAGAAAGGAGGAACACTGCAGCAGGCCTGTTGGCCCATTCTAGGCAGGTCCTTCACATTCCATCCCACCAACAGAATATTTGTTCAACCTAATTTTCAATGCTACCCAAAAAATAAGCTTTGATAATTTTATTTACTCATGTGCAATTCCCACTCAAATCCAACCCCTTTCACTCATGAATTTATCCAACCTAAATTTAAAACTACCCAAGGTCCTTGCTTCAATAACCCTACTAGGCAGACTGTTCCATTCATAAGAACATAAGAACATAAGAAAGGAGGAACACTGCAGCAGGCCTGTTGGCCCATACTAGGCAGGTCCTTCACAATCCGTCCCACTAACAGAATATTTGCTCAACCCAATTTTCAAAGCTACCCAATTCCAAACCAACACTTTCCTATAACCTTTCTAAATCTAAACTTATCTAACTTGAATCCATTATTGCGGGTTCTCTCTTAGAGAGATACCCTCAAGACCTTATTTATATCCCCTTTGTTAATACCCATTTTCCACTTGTATACCTCGATCATGTCTCCCCTCATTCTACGTCTTACAAGTGAATGTAATTTAAGGGTCTTCAATCTTTCTTCGTAAGGAAGATTTCTAATGCTATGTATTAATTTAGTCATTCTATTTTAGTGGGCCTGAAGAAGATAAATTATGTAGTATCACAGTCACTAGCGAAAAGGTTATCAAACAGATAGACCGTTTGAAGCAAAATAAATCGCCAGGCCCTGATGAGCTTTTTTCAAGGGTTCTTAAGGAATGCAAAATAGAACTCTGTGAACCCTTAACTAACATTTTTAACCTATCTCTTCAAACAGGTGTAGTGCCGGATACGTGGAAGATGGCTAATGTAATTCCTATTTTTAAAGCAGGGGACAAGTCGTTACCATCAAATTACCGCCCAATAAGTCTAACATCAATTGTAGGCAAATTACTAGAGTCGATTATAGCTGATAACATAAGAAGCCATCTCGATAGGCATAATTTGATTAATGATACTCAGCATGGATTCACCAGGGGCCGTTCCTGCCTAACTAATTTGTTAACTTTTTTCAGTGGGGCTTTTGAGGCAGTTGATAATGATAAAGAATTCGATATCGTTTATTTGGATTTTAGTAAGGCTTTTGATAGAGTACCACATCAGAGACTGTTAAAGAAAGTGGCTGGTCATGGCATTGGGGGAAAAGTGTTGTCATGGATCGAGTCATGGCTCACCAATAGGAAGCAGAGGGTGTGCATAAATGGGGTTAAATCGGAGTGGGGATCTGTAACAAGTGGCGTTCCTCAGGGATCGGTTTTGGGCCCGTTGGGTAGCATTGAAAATTGGGTTGAGCAAATATTCTGTTAGTGGGACGGATTGTGAAGGACCTGCCTAGTATGGGCCAACAGGCCTGCTGCAGTGTTCCTCCTTTCTTATGTTCTTATGTTCTTAAATGACCTTGACGAGGGAATTTCTAGTGATATGAGCAAATTCGCTGATGACACGAAGATAGGTAGGATAATCGATTCAGACGTAGATGTCAGTGAACTACAGGAGGATTTAGACAAACTCAATTCCTGGTCAGAAAATGGCAGATGCAGTTCAATGTAGATAAATGCAAAGTTCTAAAGCTCGGGAGTGTCCATAACCCAAGCACTTATAAGTTAAATAACGTAGAACTTAGCCATACAGATTGCGAGAAGGACTTGGGGGTGATGGTAAGCAGCAACCTTAAACCAAGACAGCAATGCCTAAGCGTACGTAATAAGGCAAATAGATTACTGGGATTTATATCAAGAAGTGTTAGCAACAGAAGTCCAGACGTTATATTACAGCTTTATACATCATTAGTAAGGCCTCACCTAGATTACCTACAAGGGGAAATAACCTACTTGACTTGGTTCTGGCAAGCAAGGAAACCCTTGTTAATAATTTAGAAATTACAGAGGAACTCGGCTCAAGCGACCACAAGTCAATTACCTTTAGCATTGAATGGATGTATGATAGTAGGGATAATTCAGTAATGGTCCCAGATTTTCGCTTAGCAGATTATAATGGACTTAGAGAACACTTATCAACTGTGGACTGGGGTGAAGAAGAGAGGTATCAATATGACAGTTTTCTTAACACTATACAGGCTGCCCAAAGAACATTTATCCCGTATAAAGAAATTAGATCAAGTAGAAATGACCCAAAATGGATGAATAATAGGCTCAAATATCTTTTAGGGCAGAAGAAAGGAATTTATAGGCGCATAAAAAGAGGTGAGGGTCATCTTATAAATCAGTATACTGACATTAAGAGGGACGTTAAAAGGGAATAAGAAAAGCTAAACGGGACTATGAAATTAAAGTTGCTAGGGATTCAAAAACTAACCCAAAAGTTTTTCCAGGTTTATAGAACAAAAATTAGGGATAAGATAGGTCCCCTTAAAAATAACTTTGGGCATCTTACTGACAAGGAGAATGATATGTGCTCTATTTTTAATAATTATTTTCTCTCGGTTTTCACACAGGAAGACATTAATAATATCCCAGTAATTAATTTTTACAGAGGCCCAGAAGAAGATAAATTATTTAATATCACAGTCACTAGCGAAATGATTATGAAACAGCTGGACCGACTGAAACAAAATAAATCGCCGGGTCCTGATGAGCTTTTTGCAAGGGTTCTTAAGGAATGCAAAATGGAACTCTGTGAACCAATGTCTAGCATTTTTGGTTTGTCTCTTCAAACGGGTGTAGTGTCTGATATGTGGAAGATGGCTAATGTAATTCCTATTTTTAAAGCAGGGGACAAGTCACTACCGTCAAACTACCGCCCAATAAGCCTGACCTCAATTGTAGGCAAATTACTAGAGTCAATTATAGCTGATATTATTAGAAGCCATCTAGATAACCATAATTTGATTAATGATACCCAGCATGGATTCACGAGGGGCCGTTCCTGCCTATCTAATTTATTAACCTTCTTCAGTAAAGCTTTTGAGGCTGTTGATCACGATAAAGAATTCGATATTGTTTATTTAGACTTTAGTAAGGCTTTTGATAGAGTACCGCACCAGAGACTGTTAAAGAAAGTGGCAGCTCATGGCATTGGGGGAAAAGTGCTGTCATGGATCGAGTCAATAATGGATTCAAGTTAGATAAGTTTAGATTTAGAAAGGATATAGGAAAGTATTGGTTTGGAAATAGGGTAGTTGATGAGTGGAACAGTCTGCCTAGTAGGGTTATTGAAGCTAGGACCTTGGGTAGTTTCAAATTTAGGTTGGATAAATTCATGAGTGAAGAGGTTGGATTTGAGTGGGACTCTACGCATGAGTGGTAGAATTGTCAAAGCTTATTTCTTGGGTAGCATTGAAAATTGGGTTGAGCAAATATTCTGTTAGTGGGACGGATAGTGAAGGACCTGCCTAGTATGGGCCAACAGGCCTGCTGCAGTGTTCCTCCTTTCTTATGTTCTTATGTTCTTATGACTCGCGCATGAGTGGGTAGAATTGTCAAAGCTTATTTCTTGGGTAGCATTGAAAATTGGGTTGAGCAAATATTCTGTTAGTGGGACGGATTGTGAAGGACCTGCCTAGTATGGGCCAACAGGCCTGCTGCAGTGTTCCTCCTTTCTTATGTTCTTATGTTCTTATGGCTCACCAATAGGAAGCAGAGAGTGTGCATAAATGGGGTTAAATCCGAATGGGGACTTGTAACAAGTGGTGTTCCACAGGGATCAGTCTTAGGCCCATTGTTATTTATAATATATATCAATGACCTTGATGAGGGAATTACTAGTGATATGAGCAAATTCGCCGACGACACGAAGATAGGTAGGATAATTGATTCAAACATAGATGTCATAGAACTTCAGGAAGATTTAGACAAACTTAATTCGTGGTCAGAAAAGTGGCAGATGCAGTTCAATGTAGATAAATGCAAGGTTCTGAAGCTCGGGAGTGTCCATAACCCAAGCACTTATAAGTTAAATAACGTAGAACTTAGCCATACAGATTGCGAGAAGGACTTGGGGGTGATGGTAAGCAGCAACCTTAAACCAAGACAGCAATGCCTAAGCGTACGTAATAAGGCAAATAGATTACTGGGATTTATATCAAGAAGTGTTAGCAACAGAAGTCCAGAGGTTATATTACAGCTTTATACATCATTAGTAAGGCCTCACCTAGATTACGCAGCTCAGTTCTGGTCTCCATATTACAGAATGGACATAAATTCGTTAGAAAACATTCAGCGTAGAATGACTAAATTAATACATAGCATTAGAAATCTTCCTTACGAAGAAAGATTGAAGACCTAAAATTACATTCACTTGTAAGACGTAGAATGAGGGAGACATGATCGAGGTATATAAGTGGAAGATGGGTATTAATAAGGGGATATAAATAAGGTCTTGAGGATATCTCTCCAAGAGAGAACCCGCAATAATGGATTCAAATTGGATAAGTTTAGATTTAGAAAGGATATAGGAAAATATTGGTTTGGAAATAGGGTAGTTGATGAGTGGAACAGTCTGCCTAGTAGGGTCATTGAAGCTAGGACCTTGGGTAGTTTCAAATTTAGGTTGGATAAATTCATGAGTGAGAGGGTTGGATTTGAGTGGGACTCGCACTTGAGTTAATAGAATCTTCAAAGCTTATTTCTTGGGTAGAATTGAAAATTAGGTTTGGCAATTATTCTGTTAGTGGGATGGATTGTGAAGGACCTGCCTAGTATGGGCCAAGAGGCCTGCTGCAGTGTTCCTCCTTTCTTATGTTCTTATGTTCTTATTACGCAGCTCAGTTCTGGTCTCCATATTACAGAATGGACATAAATTCGTTAGAAAACATTCAGCGTAGAATGACTAAATTAATACATAGCATTAGAAATCTTCCTTACGAAGAAAGATTGAAGACCCTTAAATTACATTCACTTGTGGAAAAATAAACACATAAGCAGTATAATGTGATCTTATTGAAACGTTTCGCCACGCAGTAGCTTTATCAGTCACAGACAGATCTACCAGATCTGTCTGGACTCGATAAGATGGCCTTGAAAGATCACGATATGACATTATGTGTTTATTTCCGTTCGGTATTTTATACCATTTATTTACATTCACTTGTAAGACGTAGAATGAGGGGAGACATGATCGAGGTATACAAGTGGAAAATGGGTATTAACAAAGGGGATATAAATAAGGTCTTGAGGGTATCTCTCCAAGAGAGAACCCGCAATAATGGATTCAAGTTAGATAAGTTTAGATTTAGAAAGGATATAGGAAAGTATTGGTTTGGAAATAGGGTAGTTGATGAATGGAACAGTCTGCCTAGTAGGGTTATTGAAGCAAGGACCTTGGGTAGTTTTAAATTTAGGTTGGATAAATTCATGAGTGAAAGGGGTTGGATTTGAGTGGGAATTGCACATGAGTAAATAAAATTATCAAAGCTTATTTTTTGGGTAGCATTGAAAATTAGGTTGAACAAATATTCTGTTGGTGGGATGGAATGTGAAGGACCTGCCTAGAATGGGCCAACAGGCCTGCTGCAGTGTTCCTCCTTTCTTATGTTCTTATGTTCTTATGAATGTTTTCTAACGAATTTATGTCCATTCTGTAATATGGAGACCAGAACTGAGCTGCGTAATCTAGGTGAGGCCTTACTAATGATGTATAAAGCTGTAATATAACGTATGGACTTCTGTTGCTAACACTTCTTGATATAAATCCCAGTAATCTATTTGCCTTATTACATGCAGCTTAGGCATTGCTGTCTTGGTTTAAGGTTGCTGCTTACCATCACCCCCAAGTCCTTCTCGCAATCTGTATGGCTAAGTTCTACGTTATTTAACTTATAAGTGCTTGGGTTATGGACACTCCCGAGCTTTAGAACTTTGCATTTATCTACATTGAACTGCATCTGCCATTTTCTGACCAGGAATTGAGTTTGTCTAAATCCTCCTGTAGTTCACTGACATCTACGTCTGAATCGATTATCCTACCTATCTTCGTGTCGTCGGCGAATTTGCTCATATCACTAGTAATTCCCTCATCAAGGTCATTGATATATATTATAAATAACAATGGGCCTAAGACTGATCCCTGTGGAACACCACTTGTTACAAGTCCCCATTCGATCTAACTTGAATCCATTGTGCGGGTTCTCTCTTGGAGAGATATCCTCAAGACCATATTTATATCCTTGTTAATACCCATTTTCCACTTGTATACCTCGATCATGTCTCCCCTCATTCTACATCTTACAAGTGAATGTAATTTTAGGGTCTTCAATCTTTCTTCGTAAGGAAGATTTCTAATGCTATGTATTAATTTAGTCATTCTACGCTGAATGTTTTCTAACGAATTTATGTCCATTCTGTAATATGGAGACCAGAACTGAGCTGCGTAATCTAGGTGAGGCCTTACTAATGATGTATAAAGCTGTAATATAACCTCTGGACTTCTGTTGCTAACACTTCTTGATATAAATCCCAGTAATCTATTTGCCTTATTACGTACGCTTAGGCATTGCTGTCTTGGTTTAAGGTTGCTGCTTACCATCACCCCCAAGTCCTTCTCAAATCTGTATGGCTAAGTTCTACGTTATTTAACTTATAAGTGCTTGGGTTATGGACACTCCCGAGCTTCAGAACCTTGCATTTATCTACATTGAACTGCATCTGCCACTTTTCTGACCACGAATTAAGTTTATCTAAATCTTCCTGAAGTTCTATGACATCTATGTTTGAATCAATTATCCTACCTATCTTCGTGTCGTCGGCGAATTTGCTCATATCACTAGTAATTCCCTCATCAAGGTCATTGATATATATTATAAATAACAATGGGCCTAAGACTGATCCCTGTGGAACACCACTTGTTACAAGTCCCCATTCGGATTTAACCCCATTTATGCACACTCTCTGCTTCCTATTGGTGAGCCATGACTCGATCCATGACAGCACTTTTCCCCAATGCCATGAGCTGCCACTTTCTTTAACAGTCTCTGGTGCGGTACTCTATCAAAAGCCTTACTAAAGTCTAAATAAACAATATCGAATTCTTTATCGTGATCAACAGCCTCAAAAGCTTTACTGAAGAAGGTTAATAAATTAGATAGGCAGGAATGGCCCTCGTGAATCCATGCTGGGTATCAATAATCAAATTATGGTTATCTAGATGGCTTCTAATAATATCAGCTATAATTGACTCTAGTAATTTGCCTACAATTGAGGTCAGGCTTATTGGGCGGTAGTTTGACGGTAGTGACTTGTCCCCTGCTTTAAAAATAGGAATTACATTAGCCATCTTCCACATATCAGACACTACACCTGTTTGAAGAGATAAATTAAAAATGTTAGATATTGGTTCACAGAGTTCCATTTTGCATTCCTTAAGAACCCTTGCAAAAGCTCATCAGGACCCGGCGATTTATTTTGTTTCAGTCGGTCCAGCTGTTTCATAATCATTTCGCTAGTGACTGTGATATTACATAATTTATCTTCTTCTGGGCCTCTGTAAAAATTAATTACTGGGATATTATTAATGTCTTCCTGTGTGAAAACCGAGAGAAAATAATTATTAAAAATAGAGCACATATCATTCTCCTTGTCAGTAAGATGCCCAGATGGAAATAAATGGTATAAAATACCGACACAATGGAAAAATAAACACATAAGCAGTATAATGTGATCCTTTATTGACAACGTTTCGCCCACGCAGTAGCTTTATCGAGTCACAACAGATCTACCTGGAAAATGAGCAACATGGAGATATATATAGGGTACAGTCAGGTGGAGAATGCTGGGTCAGGTGGAGAAAGCTGCATGTGAGTCTTAAAAGTAGTGTGATAGTTAAAAACATAGTGTGACTTAAAGGACCTGCAGTGTACCATTCTTGAGTTCTAGGTGGGATAGCGTTGAAGAAGTTTCTTGGCAATAGGTTCAGCTATGTTGTAGAAGCCGTTGTTCTGGTTGAAGTTGTTGGATATACAGATGAGTGATGATTCTAGGATTCTTCGGTATTGCGTGTTGTCTTCTCTGTACCCTATATATATCTCCATGTTGCTCATTTTCCAGGTAGATCTGTCTGTGACTCGATAAAGCCCACTGCGTGGGCGAAACGTTGTCAATAAAGGATCACATTATACTGCTTATGTGTTTATTTTTCCAAGATGCCCAGAGTTATTCTTAAGGGGACCTATCTTATCCCTAACTTTTGTTCTATAAACCTGGAAAAAACTTTTTGGGTTAGTTTTTGAATCTCTAGCAACTTTAATTTCATAGTCCCGTTTAGCTTTTCTTATTCCCTTTTTAACGTCCCTCTTAATGTCAGTATACTGATTTATAAGATGACCCTCACCTCTTTTTATGCGCCTATAAATTCCTTTCTTCTGCCCTAAAAGATATTTGAGCCTATTATTCATCCATTTTGGGTCATTTCTACTTGATCTAATTTCTTTATACGGGATAAATGTTCTTTGGGCAGCCTGTATAGTGTTAGGAAAACTGTCATATTGATACCTCTCTACTTCACCCCAGTCCACAGTTGATAAGTGTTCTCTAAGTCCATTATAATCTGCTAAGCGAAAATCTGGGACCATTACTGAATTATCCCTACTATCATACATCCATTCAATGCTAAAGGTAATTGACTTGTGGTCGCTTGAGCCGAGTTCCTCTGTAATTTCTAAATTATTAACAAGGGTTTCCTTGCTTGCCAGAACCAAGTCAAGTAGGTTATATCCCCTTGTAGGTTCTGTTACAAACTGCTTCAAAAAGCAATCCTGAACTACTTATTACTTATGATTGCGAGAAGGATTTAGGAGTTCTGGTTAGAAGTAATCTTACACCAAGACAACAGTGCATAAGTGTTCGCAATAAAGCTAACAGAATTCTTGGCTTCATATCTAGAAGTATAAATAATAGAAGTCCTCAGGTTGTTCTTCAACTCTATATATCTTTGATTAGGCCTCATTTAGATTATGCTGCACAGTTCTGGTCACCGTATTACAGAATGGATATAAATGCACTGGAAAACGTACAAAGGAGGATGACAAAGTTGATACCATGTATCAGAAATCTTCCCTATGAGGATAGACTGAGGGCCTTGAATCTGCACTCTCTAGAAAGGCCTAGAATTAGCGGGGATATGACTGAGGTGTATAAATAGAAAACAGGAATAAACAAAGGGGATGAAAATAGCGTGCTGAAAATATCCAGCCAAGACAGGACTCCAGCAATGGTTTCATGTTGGAAAAGTTCAGATTCAGGAAGGAAATAGGAAAGCACTGGTTTGGTAATAGAGTTGTGGATGAATGGAACAAACTCAAGAGTACCGTCATAAAGCTAAGACATTGTGTAGTTTTAAAAATAGGTTAGATAAATATATGAGTGGGTGTTGGTGAGTGTGAGTTGGACCTGATTTGCTTGTGCTACTAGGTCGGATGCGGTACTAATTCCTTAAGTGGAAGTGACCTGACTACCTGGAGAGGATTATTTCCAGGTGGGGTGCGGGTGGGGGTGAGTTGGTCCTGACTAGCTTATCCTACTAGGTCAGATGCAGTGCTCCTTCTTTAAGTGAATGTAACCTGACCTGGCTGGGTTGGGGCATTGGCTTAAGCTGGTTGGAGACTTGGACTTGCCTCGCATGGGCCAGTAGGCCTGCTGCAGTGTTCCTTCTTTCTTATGTTCTTATGAATCACAGAGATGTTAGGAAGTATGACTTCAGTCACAGAGTGGTCGGGAAGTGGAATAGTTTGGGAAGCGATGTAGTGGAGGCAGGTTCCATACATAGAAGAGGCATGATAAAGCTCATGACGCAGGGAGAGTGACCCAGTAGCGGCCAGTGAAGAAGCGGGGCCAGGAGCTATGACTCGACCCCTGCAACCACAACTAGGTGAATACAACTAGGTGAGTACACACACACACAAACACACATATTCTGGGAAGTGATGAAGTGGAGGCAGGATCCATTCAAACTTTAAGAAGAGGTATGATACAGCTCATGGAGCAGGAAGAGTGACCTAGTAACGGCCAGTGAAGAGGCGGGGCCAGGAGCTGTGACTCGACCCTTGCAACCACAACTAGATGAGTACACACACACACACACACACACACACACACATATATATATATATATCACAGTAAACATGTGAAATGACGATTAGCCAAAAAACAGTTAAAAAATAGTGAAATTCCAAGAGGTTTCCTGATTTTCTCACATTATCAAGAGTGACATGTCAGGCATAGTTTAAAATCCTCACAAACTGTGATGATTATAAATTTATCTAATTTATACAACCCAGAACTTGTATTAATATTGGTAGAACTACCTACAATATGTTAAGTAAAAGGACACAAGTGCAACTAATGTGACATGTTTCGCTCTCCAGGAGATTTGTCAGATTTACAGTTTACTGGAAGTCCATTAATGAGTCATCATACATTCATTATTATTCCAATCATGAATCTAGTGTTAAAAGGAGTGTTTTTTTTTTTTACAATGTTCCTGAGAGCCTTGCATGTCTGCCGTCCGGAGTATTTAGAAGACGAAATCAATATGATATTTAACATAACCACAGAACTGAGATACCCCAGGGATTTTGTGGAGAAGGCCCTAATGGCAGCTAGGAAGACTTTCTTCAGGACTGAACCTAAGGAAAATCGTGCTGGTCTTACCATACAATGAACATTTGGTCTGCCTTCGTGAGGTACTAAAAAAGTTCACTTACCTTCAAAAACACTGGGACAGTGAAACAGAAGTTACAAGATCCCCATGCACTCTCTGCACGCTCGCATATATTGGGCAAACAGGTAAACCTCTGGAAACCAGAATACCCCAACGTCAGTACTCAATCAGGACAGGCCAGAAGTCGAATGCTATCTTTAATCATGTCAGTTCTTGTAATCACCCACCAGGGTGGGCTTCTGTCCAGATCATTGTACCCAACAATCCTGTCATAGAAAGAAGCATAATTGAAACATGATAGGAATGCCATATATAACTAAAATTATGGGTCGTACAAACTCGATAGCTATTTAGTGGAATATTTTTTATTATGCCATGGGTCTCGTGATGTTACGTCTGTCATGAACAAAACAAAATATAATAAATAACATCCTGTTACATCCGTCATGAACTACTACTGCATATAGGTATCAAACGGTTTCAGGTTAACAAGGCTAAATGGCTGCAGTCACTGATTGTAACGTGATCGGTATAATATATAAACAGTAGTAAGTAGGCAAGTCGGTTCATTCAAGTATGGGTGTGCATGGAATCAGTAGCATACGTTGCCGTGCATGGCAGCGCAGGTATGGACGACCTAGGATAGCCCAAACTTAGGCAGAGTGACTCATTTCTATTGAGGTTCTAACCCATCAAGGTATAGCTGTATAAAGGTGCACATGGTTGCTTGGAACATGGTGATTTCAACTAGTTTGGTTGAATAAAAAAAAGTAGGCCGTTAGTGTTGTTAAAAGATATTCGGAAAATTCAGGAATTGTCTAGTTAATGTATCGTAAAGAATAATCAGAATATTATAAGGATTCATAATACAGGCACAATAATCGATCCTGAGAATAACGGTAGGCAGTACTTAGGAATGTATGATGAGATCCCTCCGAGTATTTCCTGGAACATTCGAGAAGTTCCCAGGACATGCGGTATTTTAAGTTGACAAATGAGCGCATTTATTTCTTCTCTTTAATTAGAAGAATATACATAATAGCAGCATTCTGTATGTGTATTTATTATCCACTGTTGTAACGTAACCTCTTATGTCACATAACATAACGAAATATAGATCTAGGCTTTGATATAAAAAATCTTAACAATAACAAGGACAGTAATAGGTATAGTGGAAAAACAGAATGGAGCAGGAAGGGTGAAGAGAAAGGAGGGTCTTTAAAAGTGTATTATACAAATAGTCGTAGTGCTAGGAATAAGATGGACGATTTGCGATCAGTTGCAAGTGCAGGTAACAATGATGTATTTGCCATAACTGAGACGTGGTTCAATACGAAAAATAGGGACATGCCTGCTGAATGTCATATACAGGGTTTTAAATTGTTCCAAGTAGACAGAAGTTTCGGGAAAGGGGGTGGAGTGGCACTGTATGTCCGAGATCGCTTGAACTGTTGCATAAAAAAGGGAATAAAGTCTGAAATAACACATACAGAGTCTGTCTGGATAGAATTTTCAGAGGGGCATGAAAAATTGATTTTAGGTGTGATATACCGTCCCCAAACTTAGATAGGGACCAAGGAGACTACTATGGGAGGAAATTGTTAAGGCCACAATGCACGATAACGTAGTTATTCTGGGAGACTTCAACTTTAGTCAAATTGATTGGAATTTTTTGACTGGGAATTTAGAATCTAACGACTTTTAGAAGTAGTTCAAGATTGTTTTTGAAGCAGTTTGTGCCAGAACCTACAAGGGAAATAACCTGCTTGACTTAGTTCTGGCAAACAAGGAAACCCTTGTTAATAATTTAGAAATTACAGAGGAACTCGGCGCAAGCGACTTAACTCAGTGAAGACGTGTCTTGTGTGCTCTCTGTCAATCTGAAGAAGATGTCCTCTCTTGAGCTACTCTACCAGCAGCTGAAGGAAGAACTGAGGGTAGCTAAGCTTGAGATACAGCAACTGACTGAGGAAAACAAGAGGATTCGTACTAATCCTCCTGTAGAGAATCCTCAAGCCAGGAAAGGAACCTGGACAGTGGCTAAAACGCATGGGACAAAGTTAAGGCTCAAGAGGACGGGTGGAGAGGTAGAAACAACGAAGACCCAGGAGAATGTTGTGGAAACATCGAACCCATTCTCCGTGCTACCCGATGAATGTGAGTCGACTTCTGGGAGCGTCACGACGAAAGACACAAAGGAAGGTAAAAACATTGTTGTTGTTGGGGACAGTCAGGTTAGGTACATGGATAGGGCTTTCTGTTTGATTGATAGGAGTAGGAGACAGAGGGTTTGCTTTCCTGGGGCTGGGATGGAGGATATTGTTAGCCGTCTGGACGACATCATGAGAGGTAATGGGAGCAATCCTATTATCTGTCTCAGTGCTGGAGGCAACGATGTTGGCAGACGTAGGAGTGAGGACCTGACTAGCAGGTTTAGGTCAGCAATAGACATAATTAGGAAGAAGGGTGGGAACCCTGTCATATGTGGTATTTGCCAAGGAGAGGAGTTGAAATGAATGGCTGTCCAGGGCAATTGGTGTCAATTGCTGGCTGGACAAATACTGTAAGGAAAATTCAGTAACATTCATTGACAACTGGGACCTCTTCTATGGCAGAAATGACATGTATGCCAGGGATGGGGTTCACTTATCCAGGTCTGGGGTGGGGGCACTGGCAACTGCAGTGGAGGGAGCTGTTAGGGCTTTAAACTAGAAATAGTTAGTGGTATGGGTTTTGGGAAAACAGAGAAGTCCCAGTGTAGTAATAGTATAAGTTGTAGGAGAACTAGTAATAGGCAGAATAAGGTGGATAGTGAAAGCTAGTGACACTAGATGACAAGGACAGTAATAGGTATAGTGGAAAACAGAGATGAGCAGGAAGGGAAAGAGAAAGGAGGGTCTCTAAATATATATTACACCAATAGTCGTAGTGCTAGGAATAAGATGGACGAGTTGAGATTAGTTGCAAGTACGGGTAATATTGATGTTTTTTGCAATAACTGAGACATGGTTTAATATAAAAATCGGGACTTGCCTGCCGAATGTCACATTCAGGGTTTTAAATTGTTCCAAGTAGACAGAAGTATCGGGAAAGGGGTGGGTGGCACTCTATGTCCGTGATCATTTAAATTGTTGCATAAAAACGGGTATAAAGTCTGAATTAACACATACAGAGTCTGTCTGGATAGAATTTTCAGAGGGTGTGAAAATTGATTTTAGGCGTGATTTACCGTCCTCCAAACTTAGATAGGGAACAAGGAAGACTACTTTGGGAGGAAATTGTTAAGGCCACAAGACACGATAACGTAGTAATTTAGGGACTTTAACTTTAGTCAGATTGATTGGAATTTCATGACAGGGAATTTAGAATCTAACGACTTTTTAGAAGTAGTTCAGGATTGCTTTTGAAGCAGTTTGTAACAGAACCTACAAGGGAAATAACCTACTTGACTTGGTTCTGCAAGCAAGGAAACCCTTGTTAATAATTTAGAAATTACAGAGGAACTCGGCTCAAGCGACCACAAGTCAATTACCTTTAGCATTGAATGGATGTATGATAGTAGGGATAATTCAGTAATGGTCCCAGATTTTCGCTTAGCAGATTATAATGGACTTAGAGAACACTTATCAACTGTGGACTGGGGTGAAGAAGAGAGTATCAATATGACAGTTTTCTTAACACTATACAGGCTGCCCAAAGAACATTTATCCCGTATAAAAAATTAGATCAAGTAGAAATGACCCAAAATGGATGAATAATAGGCTCAAATATCTTTTAGGGCAGAAGAAAGGAATTTATAGGCGCATAAAAAGAGGTGAGGGTCATCTTATAAATCAGTATACTGACATTAAGAGGGACGTTAAAAAGGGAATAAGAAAAGCTAAACGGGACTATGAAATTAAAGTTGCTAGGATTCAAAAACTAACCCAAAAGTTTTTCCAGGTTTATAGAACAAAAGTTAGGGATAAGATAGGTCCCCTTAAAAATAACTTTGGGCATCTTACTGACAAGGAGAATGATATGTGCTCTATTTTAATAATTATTTTCTCTCGGTTTTCACACAGGAAGACATTAATAATATCCCAGTAATTAATTTTTACAGAGGCCCAGAAGAAGATAAATTATGTAATATCACAGTCACTAGCGAAATGATTATGAAACAGCTGGACCGACTGAAACAAAATAAATCGCCGGGTCCTGATGAGCTTTTGCAAGGGTTCTTAAGGAATGCAAAATGGAACTCTGTGAACCAATTTCTAACATTTTTAATTTATCTCTTCAAACAGGTGTAGTGTCTGATATGTGGAAGATGGCTAATGTAATTCCTATTTTTAAAGCAGGGGACAAGTCACTACCGTCAAACTACCGCCCAATAAGCCTGACCTCAATTGTAGGCAAATTACTAGAGTCAATTATAGCTGATATTATTAGAAGCCATCTAGATAACCATAATTTGATTAATGATACCCAGCATGGATTCACGAGGGGCCGTTCCTGCCTATCTAATTTATTAACCTTCTTCAGTAAAGCTTTTGAGGCTGTTGATCACGATAAAGAATTCGATATTGTTTATTTAGACTTTAGTAAGGCTTTTGATAGAGTACCGCACCAGAGACTGTTAAAGAAAGTGGCAGCTCATGGCATTGGGGGAAAAGTGCTGTCATGGATCGAGTCATGGCTCACCAATAGGAAGCAGAGAGTGTGCATAAATGGGGTTAAATCCGAATGGGGACTTGTAACAAGTGGTGTTCCACAGGGATCAGTCTTAGGCCCATTGTTATTTATAATATATATCAATGACCTTGATGAGGGAATTACTAGTGATATGAGCAAATTCGCCGACGACACGAAGATAGGTAGGATAATTGATTCAAACATAGATGTCATAGAACTTCAGGAAGATTTAGACAAACTTAATTCGTGGTCAGAAAAGTGGCAGATGCAGTTCAATGTAGATAAATGCAAGGTTCTGAAGCTCGGGAGTGTCCATAACCCAAGCACTTATAAGTTAAATAACGTAGAACTTAGCCATACAGATTGTGAGAAGGACTTGGGGGTGATGGTAATCAGCAACCTTAAACCAAGACAGCAATGCCTAAGCGTACGTAATAAGGCAAATAGATTACTGGGATTTATATCAAGAAGTGTTAGCAACAGAAGTCCAGAGGTTATATTACAGCTTTATACATCATTAGTAAGGCCTCACCTAGATTACGCAGCTCAGTTCTGGTCTCCATATTACAGAATGGACATAAATTCGTTAGAAAACATTCAGCGTAGAATGACTAAATTAATACATAGCATTAGAAATCTTCCTTACGAAGAAAGATTGAAGACCCTAAAATTACATTCACTTGTAAGACGTAGAATGAGGGAGACATGATCGAGGTATACAAGTGGAAAATGGGTATTAACAAAGGGATATAAATAAGGTCTTGAGGATATCTCTCCAAGAGAGAACCCGCAATAATGGATTCAAGTTAGATAAGTTTAGATTTAGAAAGGATATAGGAAAGTATTGGTTTGGAAATAGGGTAGTTGATGAGTGGAACAGTCTGCCTAGTAGGGTTATTGAAGCTAGGACCTTGGGTAGTTTCAAATTTAGGTTGGATAAATTCATGAGTGAGAGGGGTTGGATTTGAGTGGGACTCGCGCATGAGTGGGTAGAATTGTCAAAGCTTATTTCTTGGGTAGCATTGAAAATTGGGTTGAGCAAATATTCTGTTAGTGGGACGGATTGTGAAGGACCTGCCTAGTATGGGCCAACAGGCCTGCTGCAGTGTTCCTCCTTTCTTATGTTCTTATTAAAATCAATTTTTCACACTCCTCTGAAAATTCTATCCAGACAGACTCTGTATGTGTTAATTCAGACTTTATACCCGTTTTTATGCAACAATTTAAATGATCACGGACATAGAGTGCCACCCCACCCCTTTCCCGATACTTCTGTCTACTTGGAACAATTTAAAACCCTGAATGTGACATTCGGCAGGCAAGTCCCGATTTTTATATTAAACCATGTCTCAGTTATTGCAAAAACATCAATATTACCCGTACTTGCAACTAATCTCAACTCGTCCATCTTATTCCTAGCACTACGACTATTGGTGTAATATATATTTAGAGACCCTCCTTTCTCTTTACCCTTCCTGCTCATCTCTGTTTTTCCACTATACCTATTACTGTCCTTGTCATCTAGTGTCACTAGCTTTCCACTATCCACCTTATTCTGCCTATTACTAGTTCTCCTACAACTTATAATATTACTACACTGGGACTTCTCTGTTTTCCCCCAAAACCCATACCACTAACTATTTCTAGTTTAAAGCCCTAACAGCTCCCTCCACTGCAGTTGCCAGTGCCCCACCCCAGACCTGGATAAGTGAACCCCATCCCTGGCATACATGTCATTTCTGCCATAGAAGAGGTCCCAGTTGTCAATGAATGTTACTGAATTTTCCTTACAGTATTTGTCCAGCCAGCAATTGACACCAATTGCCCTGGACAGCCATTCATTTCCAACTCCTCTCCTTGGCAAAATACCACATATGGCAGGGTTCCCACCCTTCTTCCTAATTATGTCTATTGCTGACCTAAACCTGCTAGTCAGGTCCTCACTCCTACGTCTGCCAACATCGTTGCCTCCAGCACTGAGACAGATAATAGGATTGCTCCCATTACCTCTCATGATGTCGTCCAGACGGCTAACAATATCCTCCATCCCAGCCCCAGGAAAGCAAACCCTCTGTCTCCTACTCCTATCAATCAAACAGAAAGCCCTATCCATGTACCTAACCTGACTGTCCCCAACAACAACAATGTTTTTACCTTCCTTTGTGTCTTTCGTCGTGACGCTCCCAGAAGTCGACTCACATTAAAGGTGGCAGCTCATGGTATAGGAGGTAAAGTTCTAGCATGGATAGAGGCATGGCTTACCAATAGAAAGCAGAGAGTTTCCATTAATGGGGTCATAAGAACATAAGAACATAAGAAAGGAGGAACACTGCAGCAGGCCTGTTGGCCCATACTAGGCAGGTCCTTCACAATCCATCCCACTAACAGAATAATTGCCCAACCTAATTTTCAATTCTACCCAAGAAATAAGGTTTGAAGATTCTATTAACTCAAGTGCAGTCCCACTCAAATCCAACCCTCTCACTCATGAATTTATCCAACCTAAATTTGAAACTACCCAAGGTCCTAGCTTCAATAACCCTACTAGGCAGACTGTTCCACTCATCAACTACCCTATTTCCAAACCAATACTTTCCTATATCCTTTCTAAATCTAAACTTATCTAACTTGAATCCATTATTGCGGGTTCTCTCTTGGAGAGATATCCTCAAGACCTTATTTATATCCCCTTTGTTAATACCCATTTTCCACTTGTATACCTCGATCATGTCTCCCTCATTCTACGTCTTACAAGTGAATGTAATTTTAGGGTCTTCAATCTTTCTTCGTAAGGAAGATTTCTAATGCTATGTATTAATTTAGTCATTCTACGCTGAATGTTTTCTAACGAATTTATGTCCATTCTGTAATATGGAGACCAGAACTGAGCTGCGTAATCTAGGTGAGGCCTTACTAATGATGTATAAAGCTGTAATATAACCTCTGGACTTCTGTTGCTAACACTTCTTGATATAAATCCTAGTAATCTATTTGCCTTATTACGTACGCTTAGGCATTGCTGTCTTGGTTTAAGGTTGCTGCTTACCATCACCCCAAGTCCTTCTCGCAATCTGTATGGCTAAGTTCTACGTTATTTAACTTATAAGTGCTTGGGTTATGGACACTCCCGAGCTTCAGAACCTTGCATTTATCTACATTGAACTGCATCTGCCACTTTTCTGACCACGAATTTTGTCTTGATATAAATCCCAGTAATCTATTTGCCTTATTACGTACGCTTAGGCATTGCTGTCTTGGTTTAAGGTTGCTGCTTACCATCACCCCCAAGTCCTTCTCGCAATCTGTATGGCTAAGTTCTACGTTATTTAACTTATAAGTGCTTGGGTTATGGACACTCCCGAGCTTCAGAACCTTGCATTTATCTACATTGAACTGCATCTGCCACTTTTCTGACCAGGAATTGAGTTTGTCTAAATCCTCCTGAAGTTCCGTGACATCTACGTCTGAATCGATTATCCTACCTATCTTCGTGTCATCAGCGAATTTGCTCATATCACTAGTAATTCCCTCGTCAAGGTCATTTATATATATTATAAACAACAACGGGCCTAAAACCGATCCCTGTGGAACGCCACTTGTTACAGATCCCCACTCAGATTTAACCCCATTAATGCACACCCTCTGCTTCCTATTGGTGAGCCATGACTCGATCCATGAAAACACTTTTCCTCCAATGCCGTGAGCAGCCACTTTCTTTAACAGTCTCTGATGTGGTACTCTATCAAAAGCCTTACTAAAATCCAAATAAACAATATCGAATTCTTTATCATGATCAACTGCCTCAAAAGCCTTACTGAAAAAGTTAATAAATTAGTTAGGCAGGAACGGCCCTGGTGAATCCATGTTGAGTATCATTAATCAAATTATGCCTATCGAGATGGCTTCTATGTTATCAGCTATAATCGACTCTAATAATTTGCCTACAATTGAAGTTAGACTTATTGGGCGGTAATTTGATGGTAACGACTTGTCCCCTGCTTTAAAAATAGGAATTACATTAGCCATCTTCCACGTATCAGACACTACACCTGTTTGAAGAGATAGGTTAAAAATGTTAGTTAAGGGTTCACAGAGTTCAATTTTGCATTCCTTAAGAACCCTTGAAAAAAGCTCATCAGGGCCTGGCGATTTATTTTGCTTCAAACGGTCTATCTGTTTGATAACCATTTCGCTAGTGACTGTGATACTACATAATTTATCTTCTTTAGGCCCACTAAAATACCTAATTCTTGGGATATTATTAGTGTCTTCCTGAGTGAAAACCGAGAGAAAATAATTATTAAAAATAGAGCACATTTCATTCTCTTTGTCAGTAAGATACCCATAATTATTTTTAAGGGGACCTATCTTATCTCTAACTTTTGTTCTATACACAAGGATCAGTTTTGGGCCCATTGTTGTTCATAATTTACATAAATGACCTTGATGAAGGAATTGCAAGGACATGAGTAAATTTGCTGATGATACAAAAATAGGCCGTATAATTCATTCTGAGGAGGATACCAATGAACTCCAGGAGGATTTGGATAAATTAATGTCTTGGTCTGAAAAGTGGCAGATGAAGTTCAATGTGGACAAGTGTAAGGTGCTAGTCGTTGGTAATGAAAATATCCTCGAATTTATAAACTAGGTGAAGTTGAGCTTGATCATACAGAATGTGAAAAGACTTGGGAGTCATGGTAAGCAGAAATTAAAGCCAAGACAACAGTGCCTAAGTGTGCGCAATAAGGCTAACAGATTACTAGGATTTATTTCAAGAAGTATAAGCAACAGAAGTCCAAAAGTTATTTTACAACTCTATACATCACTAGTGAGACCTCATTTGGATTATGCAGCTCAGTTTTGGTCTCCTACTACAGGATGGATATAGATTCATTGGAGAACATACAAAGAAGAATGACTAAAATGATTTACAGTATAAGAAATCTCCCGTATGAAGATAGACTTAGAGCATTGAATCTCCACTCTCTGGAGAGACGTAGAATGAGGGGAGATATCATCGAGGTGTACAAGTGGATGATGGGCATAAACAAAGGAGATATTAATAAAATACTGAGGATATCGAACCAAGTAAGAACCAGAAATAACGGATTTAAATTGGATAAATTTAGATTTAGAAAGGACATAGGCAAGTACTGGTTTTCGAACAGAGTTGTAGATGCGTGGAACAATCTTCCGAGTGGGGTGATAGAGGCTGGGACCTTGGGTGGCTTTAAAAGAGATTGGACAAATATATGAGTGGGAGGGGCTGGGTTTGATTAGTGTCGTGAGTACAGGAGTAAATTCTTAGGTAGTGGTGGTTTTGATAAGGACCTGCCTTGTATGGGCCAGTAGGCCTTCTGCAGTGTTCCTCCATTCTTATGTTCTTATGTTCTTATGGACAAGTCACTACCGTCAAACTACCGCCCAATAAGCCTAACCTCAATTGTAGGCAAATTACTAGAGTCAATTATAGCTGATATTATTAGAAGCCATCTAGATAACCATAATTTGATTAATGATACCCAGCATGGATTTACGAGGGGCCGTTCCTGCCTATCTAATTTATTAACCTTCTTCAGTAAAGCTTTTGAGGCTGTTGATCACGATAAAGAATTCGATATTGTTTATTTAGACTTTAGTAAGGCTTTTGATAGAGTACCGCACCAGAGACTGTTAAAGAAAGTGGCAGCTCATGGCATTGGGGGAAAAGTGCTGTCATGGATCGAGTCATAGCTCACCAATAGGAAGCAGAGAGTGTGCATAAATGGGGTTAAATCCGAATGGGGACTTGTAACAAGTGGTGTTCCACAGGGATCAGTCTTAGGCCCATTGTTATTTATAATATATATCAATGACCTTGATGAGGGAATTCGCCGACGACACGAAGATAGGTAGGATAATTGATTCAAACATAGATGTCATAGAACTTCAGGAAGATTTAGACAAACTTAATTCGTGGTCAGAAAAGTGGCAGATGCAGTTCAATGTAGATAAATGCAAGGTTCTGAAGCTCGGGAGTGTCCATAACCCAAGCACTTATAAGTTAAATAACGTAGAACTTAGCCATACAGATTGCAATGCCTAAGCGTACGTAATAAGGCAAATAGATTACTGGGATTTATAAGAACATAAGAACATAAGAAAGGAGGAACACTGCAGCAGGCCTGTTGGCCCATACTAGGCAGGTCCTTCACAATCCGTCCCACTAACAGAATATTTGCTCAACCCAATTTTCAATGCTACCCAAGAAATAAGCTTTGAACATAGCTGATATTATTAGAAGCCATCTAGATAACCATAATTTGATTAATGATACCCAGCAGGATTCACGAGGGGCCGTTCCTGCCTATCTAATTTATTAACCTTCTTCAGTAAAGCTTTTGAGGCTGTTGATCACGATAAAGAATTCGATATTGTTTATTTAGACTTTAGTAAGGCTTTTGATAGAGTACCGCACCACAGACTGTTAAAGAAAGTGGCAGCTCATGGCATTGGGGGAAAAGTGCTGTCATGGATCGAGTCATAGCTCACCAATAGGAGCAGAGAGTGTGCATAAATGGGGTTAAATCCGAATGGGGACTTGTAACAAGTGGTGTTCCACAGGGATCAGTCTTAGGCCCATTGTTATTTATAATATATATCAATGACCTTGATGAGGGAATTACTAGTGATATGAGCAAATTCGCCGACGACACGAAGATAGGTAGGATAATTGATTCAAACATAGATGTCGTAGAACTTCAGGAAGATTTAGACAAACTTAATTCGTGGTCAGAAAAGTGGCAGATGCAGTTCAATGTAGATAAATGCAAGGTTCTGAAGCTCGGGAGTGTCCATAACCCAAGCACTTATAAGTTAAATAACGTAGAACTTAGCCATACAGATTGCGAGAAGGACTTGGGGGTGATGGTAAGCAGCAACATAAGAACATAAGAACATAAGAAAGGAGGAACACTGCAGCAGGCCTGTTGGCCCATACTAGGCAGGTCCTTCACAATCCGTCCCACTAACAGAATATTTGCTCAACCCAATTTACAATGCTACCCAAGAAATAAGCTTTGACAATTCTACCCACTCATGCGAGTCCCACTCAAATCCAACCCTCTCACTCATGAATTTATCCAACCTAAATTTGAAACTACCCAAGGTCCTAGCTTCAATAACCCTACTAGGAAGACTGTTCCACTCATCAACTACCCTATTTCCAAACCAATACTTTCCTATATCCTTTCTAAATCTAAACTTATCTAACTTGAATCCATTATTGCGGGTTCTCTCTTGGAGAGATATCCTCAAGACCTTATTTATATCCCCTTTGTTAATACCCATTTTCCACTTGTATACCTCGATCATGTCTCCCCTCATTCTACGTCTTACAAGTGAATGTAATTTTAGGGTCTTCAATCTTTCTTCGTAAGGAAGATTTCTAATGCTATGTATTAATTTAGTCATTCTACGCTGAATGTTTTCTAACAATTTATGTCCATTCTGTAATATGGAGACCAGAACTGAGCTGCGTAATCTAGGTGAGGCCTTACTAATGATGTATAAAGCTGTAATATAACCTCTGGACTTCTGTTGCTAACACTTCTTGATATAAATCCCAGTAATCTATTTGCCTTATTACGTACGCTTAGGCATTGCTGTCTTGGTTTAAGGATGCTGCTTACCATCACCCCAAGTCCTTCTCGCAATCTGTATGGCTAAGTTCTACGTTATTTAACTTATAAGTGCTTGGGTTATGGACACTCCGAGCTTCAGAACCTTGCATTTATCTACATTGAACTGCATCTGCCACTTTTCGACCACGAATTAAGTTTGTCTAAATCTTCCTGAAGTTCTATGACATCTATGTTTGAATCAATTATCCTACCTGTCTTCGTGTCGTCGGCGAATTTGCTCATATCACTAGTAATTCCCTCATCAAGGTCATTGATATATATTATAAATAACAATGGGCCTAAGACTGATCCCTGTGGAACACCACTTGTTACAAGTCCCCATTCGGATTTAACCCCATTTATGCACACTCTCTGCTTCCTATTGGTGAGCCATGACTCGATCCATGACAGCACTTTTCCCCCAATGCCATGAGCTGCCACTTTCTTTAACAGTCTCTGGTGCGGTACTCTATCAAAAGCCTTACTAAAGTCTAAATAAACAATATCGAATTCTTTATCGTGATCAACAGCCTCAAAAGCTTTACTGAAGAAGGTTAATAAATTAGATAGGCAGGAACGGCCCCTCGTGAATCCATGCTGGGTATCATTAATCAAATTATGGTTATCTAGATGGCTTCTAATATTATCAGCTATAATTGACTCTAGTAATTTGCCTACAATTGAGGTCAGGCTTATTGGGCGGTAGTTTGACGGTAGTGACTTGTCCCCTGCTTTAAAAATAGGAATTACATTAGCCATCTTCCACATATCAGACACTACACCTGTTTGAAGAGATAAATTAAAAATGTTAGATATTGGTTCACAGAGTTCCATTTTGCATTCCTTTAGAACCCTTGCAAAAAGCTCATCAGGACCCGGCGATTTATTTTGTTTCAGTCGGTCCAGCTGTTTCATAATCATTTCGCTAGTGACTGTGATATTACATAATTTATCTTCTTCTGGGCCTCTGTAAAAATTAATTACTGGGATATTATTAATGTCTTCCTGTGTAGAAAACCGAGAGAAAATAATTATTAAAATAGAGCACATATCATTCTCCTTGTCAGTAAGATGCCCAAAGTTATTTTTAAGGGGACCTATCTTATCCCTAACTTTTGTTCTATAAACCTGGAAAAACTTTTGGAGTTAGTTTTGAATCCTAAGCAACTTTAATTTCATAGTCCCGTTTAGCTTTTCTTATTCCCTTTTTAACGTCCCTCTTAATGTCAGTATACTGATTTATAAGATGACCCTCACCTCTTTTTATGCGCCTATAAATTCCTTTCTTCTGCCCTAAAAGATATTTGAGCCTATTGTTCATCCATTTTGGGTCATTTCTACATGATCTAATTTCTTTATATGGGATAAATGTTCTTTGGGCAGCCTGTATAGTGTTAAGAAAACTGTCATATTGATACCTCTTTTCGTCACCCCAGTCCACAGTTGATAAGTGTTCTCTAAGTCCATTATAATCTGCTAAGCGAAAATCTGGGACCATTACTGAATTATCCCTACTATCATACATCCATTCAATGCTAAAGGTAATTGACTTGTGGTCGCTTGAGCCGAGTTCCTCTGTAATTTCTAAATTATTAACAAGGGTTTCCTTGCTTGCCAGAACCAAGTCAAGTAGGTTATTTCCCCTTGTAGGTTCTGTTACAAACTGCTTCAAAAAGCAATCCTGAACTACTTCTAAAAAGTCGTTAGATTCTAAATTCCCTGTCATGAAATTCCAATCAATCTGACTAAAGTTAAAGTCCCCTAGAATTACTACGTTATCGTGTCTTGTGGCCTTAACAATTTCCTCCCAAAGTAGTCTCCCTTGTTCCCTATCTAAGTTTGGAGGACGGTAAATCACGCCTAAAATCAATTTTTCACACCCCTCTGAAAATTCTATCCAGACAGACTCTGTATGTGTTAATTCAGACTTTATACCCGTTTTTATGCAACAATTTAAATGATCACGGACATAGAGTGCCACCCCACCCCCTTTCCCGATACTTCTAAGAACATAAGAACATAAGAAAGGAGGAACACTGCAGCAGGCCTGTTGGCCCATACTAGGCAAGTCCTTCACAATCCGTCCCACTAACAGAATATTTGCTCAACCCAATTTTCAATGCTACCCAAGAAATAAGCTTTGACAATTCTACCCACTCATGCGCGAATCCCACTCAAATCCAACCCTCTCACTCATGAATTTATCCAACCTAAATTTGAAACTACCCAAGGTCCTAGTTCAAAATAACCCTACTAGGCAGACTGTTCCACCATCAACTACCCTATTTCCAAACCAATACTTTCCTATATCCTTTCTAAATCTAAACTTATCTAACTTGAATCCATTATTCGGGTTCTCTCTTGGAGAGATATCCTCAAGACCTTATTTATATCCCCTTTGTTAATACCCTTTTCCACTTGTATACCTCGATCATGTCTCCCCTCATTCTACTCTTACAAGTGAATGTAATTTTAGGGTCTTCAATCTTTCTTCGTAAGGAAGATTTCTAATGCTATGTATTAATTTAGTCATTCTACGCTGAATGTTTTCTAACGAATTTATGTCCATTCTGTAATATGGAGACCAGAACTGAGCTGCGTAATCTAGGTGAGGCCTTACTAATGATGTATAAAGCTGTAATATAACCCTCTGGACTTCTGTTGCCAACACTTCTTGATATAAATCCCAGTAATCTATTTGCCTTATTACGTACGCTTAGGCATTGCTGTCTTGGTTTAAGGTTGCTGCTTACCATCACCCCCAAGTCCTTCTCGCAATCTGTATGGCTAAGTTCTACGTTATTTAACTTATAAGTGCTTGGGTTATGGACACTCCCAGCTT